>JAKSZT010054307.1:864391-890753 GCA_026826555.1 Tolypeutes matacus
GATTCCCATGTTGCCCACCTCCCACACCTCCCATCACATCCCACACAAACATCTCCCACAGTGTGGCCCACCACCCTCAATGAACTTACACATCCTGGAGCCTTGCCACCAACCATAGATCACAGTTCACACTGTAGACCACACTCTCTCCCACTCAGTTCTGAGTGGTGTGTGCTGATTTAAAATGGCCTACATCCGTTGCCACAACAGTACTCAGGACAACCTCCAACTCCCAAAGAAGCCACTGTATTTCAACTGCTCATCCCCTCCCTACCCCAAAAGTGTCAAGTGGCCACTGGCTCCACCTCATTGTTATAATTTCTTGCATTGCTAGAATCACCATATGTGAACAAGAGAATACCATCAAGTCCACTCTAGTCCATAGTTCTTCCCCCAATCCTGAGGGGACTGAGATGGTGATGTCCACTCCAACTCCAAGTGAGAGAGGGCTTATATCCCATGGATATGGTGGGTGGGATGATCCTGCCTGCAGATGCAGGCCCTCACCATTCCCTGGGATTGGCCACTGATTCTGATTCAGGAAACTAACACATATTTTCAATATGTAACATACAATAGAATAAAAAAATAAGGAAAATATCAACTTTCTTATTTTAGGATTCCAATTAAACTAGATTTTTGACCTAACGTAGCTGGGTCACCATCCGTCATAACAGGAACTAATTTCCTCATATTTAACTGAAATTTGACAGATGTAAAAGATTTAAAAATATCTATGCCACAGTTTGATATTTTAGGCCACAAAGTAGAAACATTTTTTATTAAAGTGATTTGTCCTTTGAGAACTAAAGTATTAATTGGACTGTTTCTCATATCATGCAACTCATCTAAAGTGAAACAACAGTACTTTCAATTTTTCAAATTTTGAACAAATTAATCTTTGATATTGTTAGAGAGTTCTTGTGTTCTGCAGGCAATTGTTTTATAGCATAATTGAAGGATTTGTAGTGTTTGTAAACTACATTTTTATTCATTTTCTCATAATTTTCTAAAAAATTCCATACAAAAATTATAATTTTTTGCTATCTTTCCATCTAAAATGGTTTTCTGTTTGTGTAAGAATCCATGACATTTTATAGTAGGGATCCTTTTTTTAAAAAATTAAGCTTTTTATTTTAAGAGAATTATAAAATCAAATGTAGTTAAGAAATAATACAAAGTGATCTCATGCACCTAATGGTAACATATAGAAAACTATAGCAAACAATCCGGACCCCTCTCCCTCACTTCTAGCTTAAGAGTTGCACAGAGGCAGCACAGCACTGAGTGAGAGAGAGAATTTAAACAAATTATAGGAGCTGGAGATAAAATTCTGCACAAAAACAAACAGAAAATATCAAGATTTCTGGAGAAGGAACAGAGTAAAAGAGGTTTTCGCCTTCACATGAAACAATTGCACAAAACCGGCAATCTTAAATATTGTATCATACATCCATGACAAGAAACAGATGGGAGCATTAACAATCAAAAGTTGGTTCTTTGAAAGGATCGAAGAAGTTGACAAACCCTTAGCTGGACTGACAAATAAAAGGAGAGATGATGCAAAGAAATAAAATCAGAAATGAGAGAGGGGAACACTACTACAGACCCCAAAGAAATAAATAAGAGGATACTATGAACAACTATATGCCAACAAATTGAATAGCCTAGATAAAATGGACAAATTCCTAGCAATTCATGAACAATCTACACTGACTCAAGAAGAAATAGAACATCTCAACAGACCAATTACAAGTAAAGAGATTTAATCAGTCATCAAAAACCTCACAACAAAGAAAAGTCCAGGATCAGATGGCTTCACAGTTGAACTCTATCAAACATTCCAAAAGAATTAGTACTAATCTTGTTCAAACTCTTCCAAAACTTGAAAATGGAAGCAATCCAAGTGTCCATCAATTGATGAATAGATAAACAAAATGTGCTATATACACACAATGGAATAATATTCTGCTGTATAAAGGAATGAAGTTCTGATGCATGTGATAACATGGATGAACTTTGAATATATCACATTGAGTGAAATAAGCCAGACACAAAAGGACAAATATTGTATGATTTCACTGGTATGAAATAATTAGATTAAGCAAACTCATTGAGTCAGAATCAAGAATGTAGGTTACCAGGGATGGGGTGGGGGTAGGGAATTGGGAATCAATGCTGAAACTGTACAGAGTTTCTATTTGGGGTAATGGAAAAGTTTTGATAATGGATTGTCGTGATGGTTAATTAACAACCCTGAAGTATATATATATATTTGAATGTGGTTTAAAGGGGAGATTTGGGGTTGTTTATATGTTACTAGAATAAAGTTTTTAAAAAGCAAACCCATAGGACTGTACAACACAAACAGTGAGCCCTAGGTTGAATCATGGACCATATTTAATACTATGATTATAAAAATTTTCTTTCATTTATTGCAACAAATATACCAGACTAATGCAATATATTAATAATAGGGTGTTATATTGAAGCTCTTCATTTTATACATGATTTATCTGTAAACTTACAAATTCTCTAATAAAAACATTTTAAATTAAATTATACATATTAGTATAGGTCTATTTCTGGACTTTTTATTCCAATTCATTGATCTATTTGTCTATTCCTTCACCAAACTATACTTCTTTGATTACTGAAGCATTTACAATAAATCCTAAATCAGATAGTGTGATTCTGTCAGCTTTATCCTTTTTTAAAAATTGCTTTGGCTATTCAAGTTCCTTTGATTTTCATTTAAATTTTTAAAGGCATATACATATATATATATCTACCAAAAAAATCCTGCTGTGATTTTTATTGGAATCTCATTAAATCTATAGTACAAATTTGAGAGAATCAAAATATATGCTATATTGACTCTTCTAATCCATGAACAGTTTGTCTTTCCATTTATTTAAATCTTTTTGGCTTTTTTCTTCAGTTTTTGGTAGTTTTCAGTATATAGACCTTTAATATTTGTTGGACTAATACATACGTATTTTATTTTGGAGGGCTATTTTAAATTATATTATTTATTTTTCTAATTTCTGTTTTTAATATTTATTGCTAGTTTATAGAAATGTGATTGACTTTTGAAGGTTTAACCTCATATTCTGCTGCTTTGTTACAGTCATAATTTCTAGAAGTCTTTTGTAGATTCCTGGGATTTTCTACAGTAACAATCACATCAAGTAGGTTCACATACTCAAATTGTTCAAAACATATTTAAGTTTTTTTAAAAAACTGAATTGAGTATAAAATATTTTCATTAATATTTACACTGACAATATTGGTTCAGCTTTCGGAATTGATTTTACTTTGAAGTAAAAGCATATCACTTTCGAAAATATATCTGTTCTAATTGAAGTAAACTCATTATTATTAACAATGAATCCAAAGGAGTATTGCTTAAATTGAAAATCCATACTAAATTTGTCAATCTCCACAAAACATTCTTCAAGTTTTTCTTGAAGTTTTTGCAGTTAATTTACATACAACTCTTTATAACAGGTAAAATCTTCTTTATTCATGTTAGAAAAATTGTGCAAAATTGTAATTATTGCTTTGTATTGTAAAGAAATTCAATTTCAACATAAATTGTGATGCCTCTATTGCTAGTTTTCAGTAAGCTTTTCCTGTCTTCAAACTTCTAATTTAATTCATTCATTGCAGTGTGATATCAATGAGAAAATGTAAAGTAAACAAAAATCATGCAGGGATCTTTCGTGTTTGATTCTTGAATATTGGCAAGCAAATATCTTACATTGCAGTTAACAATAGAGTAAATCTTTGAAAACTCTTCCATGACTCAAGTAACAAACAAAGAACACAAGATAATTAACTTCATTGTATTTTGTTTCTTTGACAGTTCCATATACTGGCAATGACTCATAGCATTTGATTGTATTACTGAACAATTTTAACTGTATACATGGCACCTCATAGAGTCTGGTTCAGAAAATGAATAAAAACATTTTCAACCTGTATCATCTACTTAAAAAGCAATAAGGAAAACAGACTCTTGTAAATATCCAATAAATCCAGATTTTTTTTTTAAAGATTTTTTAAAATTTATTTATTCATTTATCCCCCCCTTGCTGCTTGTGCTCGCTGGGTCAGCTAACCACGCCGTGCAGGCGGCCTTGCCTTCACCAGGAGGCCCTGGGAACCGAACCCGGGGCCTCCCATATGGTAAACGGGAGCCCTACTGATTGAGCCACAGCCGCTTCCCTAAATCCAGATTTTTGACCTAACATAGCCAAAGCACTATTTGTTGTTATAGAAACAAATGTTCTCATATCTAGCTGAAATTCTTTTTTTGGATGTAAACGATTTAAAAATACCTATGCTGTGATTTTTAGGCTTTGAACTGACGGCATTTTTTGTAAATTTGAATTTCTTTGAGTCAAAATGAACAAAAATTATTAATTAGGCAGTGTCTTATATTGCATAGCTCATTTAAAGCAGAAGACAAATACATGCATTTTTCAAATTCTACATCAATTGATATTTGATATTGTTAGAAAGGTCTTGAATGCTACAAACAATTTTTTGGTGGCTCGGCTTAAATGAAGATCTTGCATTCTTCGTAAAATATTTTTAGTTTTTTTTTTTCTCATAATTGTTAAAACAACTTCCTATAACTGAAATATTACTTTCTTTTGCCACATCTCTATCTAAAATTGTCATTCATTTTTTTTTCTACAAGAATCCAAGGTATTTTATAATGGGCCAAAGTTAGGAGCCCATTTTTCTCTTTATTGTGCTAGTCCTAGTCCTAGCTTCTGCATTTCAGTTCAATTCTACATCAATAGTATGTCTTCATTTTAAATTTTAAAATTTGTCTGTTTTTATTTTCTTAAAGCTACAAAGGTAATTCATTTATATCATAATTAAAATAAGTATTTAATTATCAATTATGATTTACATAAGCATCACAGCATGTAACTCATACTATCTGCATAAATTATTCAAATGAATGCATTATAATGTTACATTGATGCAGAGAAAAAGTCATTCCAATTGAGTCAATCCTTTGACACTGACTAGATCAGTGGTGCCTTTCAATGTAATATTAGAAACAGTACACATGCCTGACACAAGCAGGACAATACAGCAGTGACATTTTAGGCTGTGCAATGGTTATATTGTGAAGTGTATAATAAACTATAAAGGGTTTAAGCGTAAATATTTTCCACTGTGTCAGTTTTTAAATTTCCATTTAAAGTAACTAAAATTATATAAAATTAAAAATTCAATTCCTTATTCATACTAGCCACATTTCGACTGCTGAATAGCCACTTGTGGCCATTGACTACAATATTGGATTCCACTGGTATATAAATAGTTTATATCCTGTGTACCTGTTAATAATAATCCCCAATAAACATTCAAAACTTTGTTTGAAAACATGGTTTTGGGGATCAAATCATGTCCCCCATAAAAGATATGTTCAAGTCTTAACCCACGTTCCTCTGAGTGTGAGCCATTTGTAACAGGACCTTTAGGAGTTGATATTATTAATTAAGGTGTGGGCTCATTTGTGAATCTTCAAAGATCCTATTTAAATGAGGTCAAACTGAATCAGCATGGGCCTTAATGCACATGACTGAAATCGTTATAAGCCGAGGAAATTTGGGTGCAGTCAGTCAGAAAAAGTTAGTGGCAGTGGAAATCAGAGGAGCAGACACAAGGAGAAACAGATGGCCGTGGTGGAGGATTACTGGGATTGCTGGAACACTGAAGAATCCGGGAGAAAACAAGTCCTGCCTGTACCTTAATATTGGACTTCTAATCTCCAAAGTTTTGAGACAATAAATTCATGTTGTTAGGCCAACTCTTGTGTGGTGTTTGGCATAGCAGCCCTGGAAAACTCACATTGTTTTAATGACAGTACAACATTTAATTGTATTAAAATACCATAATTTATTTACCCATTCCTATTTGTTTGACACCTGGGCTTTTATTTTTGTTTTGCCATTTTAAATAATTTTTGATGAACAACCTCAGCAAATATAAAAAAATAAAAAAGATTGAATCCTTGATAATTTCTTTAGGTTCAATTCCTAGGAGTATTATAATAGACGCCAAGGGTAGAATTTTTTTTTACATACTTGACACAGATTGTGTAATTCTTTAACAGCAATAGATGCTAATTACATGTCCACCAGGAGTATATAGGGATCCATTATATAACTCTGTTATGAAATGTCTTTGTTCTGAAACCCTTTATATTGCCCCTCATTTTCCCACTTCTTTGCAGAGTGCTATCATCATTCTCTGGACTACCACCACCAGAGACAATCTGTCCTGTCTGTAAGTTCCAATAAAGCTTATGCCTGACACTGTGCCAACTGTGTCCTTTGGTCTTACAGCTGCTCCAGCCTGTGCACTTTGGGAGTTGGGTTGGAACAAGTATTAAGATAATATTTTATATAAAAAGTCAATTTTACTTTTTGGCTTATTATATTGAAAATGTTTTCTATAATATTATAGGATCTTCCTAAGTATAATATTTAAAGACTGCAAAATATCTACCATATGGATGTCCAATACTTTATTTAATAATTAACCAGTTGTCAATATTTGGATTGCCATTTAATTTATCTAAGAATGAAAAAAATGTGTGGAATGCTATTGCATCCTAACTTTTAAAATAATCGATTTTAACTCATGCTCATATGAAACAGATTTATTAAGGACATTAATTTCAGTTGAACCAAAGAAAAGTGATGTTACACTGGATACTAATATGCTCAGGTCCTCCCTGCATTTGAAATCTCCAAGTACTTGATTCTAGTGAAATGTGCACACTGGGACTGGGGCCCTTGGTATCTTGGTCATGTAGTTATTATTCTACATTAAAAATGTGTTGACTGGTTCTAATGTGTCCCCCAAGTGCAGGGGCAATGACTGGCGAAGGAGGGTGATCCATTGATGGGCCCTTGATATTGACGAGTATGCTTATGAGCCTTTGCTCTTGAAACTGAAACTTAGCCTAGTGTTGTGGAGTGCCTAAAAGTGGCCTCCTGAGAGCCTCCTTGTTGCTCAAATGTGGCTTTCTCTAAGCCAAACTCAGCATATA
The DNA here is from genome assembly GCA_026826555.1 of Tolypeutes matacus. Classification (NCBI taxonomy): domain Eukaryota; kingdom Metazoa; phylum Chordata; class Mammalia; order Cingulata; family Chlamyphoridae; genus Tolypeutes; species Tolypeutes matacus. The sequence continues at coordinate 871,476 of JAKSZT010054307.1, forward strand.
AATGCATTACCTTCCCCCCTAGCATGGGACACGACTCCTGGGGATGAGCCTCCCTGGCACCGAGGGATTACTACCAAGCACCAACTAGCAATGCAACTGTAAAAAGACCTCAGATAAAAGGGGAAAAGGTAAAGACAAATGAGTTTATATGGCTAAGAGACTTCAAAGTGAGTGGGAGGTCATCCCAGAGGTAATGCTTATGCACATCTCAGCAGGATCTCATAGACTGCCAAAGTGGATACCACCTCAAATAGGGAGCCTCCTGAGGGCTCTGGAGATACCCAGGTCCTATGGTCAGGGCAGATAGCTCCGGAGTTTGGTGCCTTGCCAGTGGGCCCTACTTTGGAGTTTGTGCTCCTGAGAGGGACATGGCTCATCTGTCCCTTCTATTTAAACCTGTACTTGGTTCTGGAGTTTGTAGATGTACATCCAAGAGACTGGAGTCTTTGGGCTGTCCATGTGCCAGCTGGGCCCAGAACCTCAACGGAGTTGCAACACCTACTCTCCAGTTCATTGAACTCACCCAGGACAACTAACAAGGAGGTGAGGATTGACAACCACCATACTAAGGAAATGAGAGAACCAACAACTGCAAGCAAGAGAGTCCCATCCATCGGCTGGGAAGCCTCCTCTCAATTAGAGATGGAGTGGACATCACCATCCCAGAATCCTCAGGATTGGGGAATGAACTATGCACTAGAGTGGACTTACTGGTATTCTACTATAGACATATTGTGATTCTGCATTGGAAGAAATTACAACATTGATGTGGAGGCTCTGGGGACAGGGAGAGGGAAAAACATTTGTAATACAGGGGCTTTTTCAGGACTTGGGAATTGTCCTGAATGACATTGCAATGACAGATATAGGCCATTTTATATCTTCACATAACATGCAGAACTGTGTGGGAGAGAGTGTACACTACAACGTGATCTATGGTCCATGCTCAGTGGTAAAGCCCCAGGATGTGTTTATCAATTGCAATGAATGTGCCACACTAATGAAGGATATTTATGTGGGAGGGTGTGGGAGGTATGGGGAGTGGGGCATATGGGAATTCCGATATTTTTTGTGTAATATTTATGTAATCTAAATATCTTTTATTATATATATATATATATAATTAAAAAAACAAACAAACAAAATGTGTTGACCAGAAAGCAGATATGGCTCAAGTGATTGGGCCCCCATCTACCATTTAGGAGGTCCAGGGTTCAATTCCCAGGGCCTACTGGTGTAAAGCAAGCTGGCCCGTGGAGCGAGCTGGCCTGAGCTGAGACCTCACCCTCATGGAGTGCTGGGCCGCACAGAGTGCTGACCCGTGAGAAGAGCTGGCGCAGTAAGATGACGCAACAAAAAGAGACACAGAAGAGAGACAATGAGAGACCCAACAGATCAAGGACCTTAGGTGGCACGGGAGATCGAGTGCCTCTCTCCACTCTGGAAGGTTCCAGGATCAGTTCCCAGTGCCGCCTAAAGAGAAGACAAGCAGACACAGAAGAATACACAGAGAGTAGAAAGTGAGTGCAAAACAATGGGGGTGGAGTGGGGATAACTAAATAAATCTTAAAAAAAAAAAAAAAAAAGTGTTGACCAACAGTTTATAAAACTGCTTTTAGCAAGTGCAATATTTAAAGACATAAGTAATTTGAGTGTAATACGGTTTTAAAACAGAGCTATAGGGTGTTTTCTCTACAAACAACTTCTGCTTCTCCTCCTATACCTTATTAGTTTTATTTTTGCCTCCTTTAACCCTCTTTGCCTCCAATGTTGTGGTGTAGATCTATCTTTTGTATAATCACTTGGCTAGAAGGGAAATGGAAATGATCCAGCACAAAGTCCTCCTTTTATAAATGAGGTAACTAAGACTTGAAAAATTGAGGGGACCCATTCAACATCATCCAGCCAGCTAATCCATAGCTGATTTGGAACTAGCATATCTTCTAAAATACTATGCTCCCTCATTAAGGTGGAAAACTGAAAGTTACCTGAAAATGCATTTCCTCTGGAAGGCTGCCCAAAAAATTTACCATAAGTAGTATGGCTTAAAACAAAAGAAATTTATTATGTCACACTTCTGGAGGCTAGAAGTCCCAAAGCAAGGTCATGCTCCCTCTGAAAGCTCCAAAGGAGAAACTGCCCCATGCATTTGTCCTAACTTCTGGTGTTTGCTGGCAATCCTTGGTGTTCCTTAGATTGTGGCAGCGTAATTTCCATTTTTGCTTCTGACTTCACATGGCCTTCTCTGTGTGCATGTGACTGTGTTTCTAGGTGTCTTTCTTATAGGACCCTGGTCATAAGATTTAGGGCTCAACTTAACCAATATGACTTTATCTTAATTAAAGTAACCATATCTGAAAAGACTCTATTTCCAAATAAGTTCACATTCTGAAGTTCCAGGTGGTCATGAATTTTGGAGGGACACTATTCACCCTAGTACAGAGGGCAAACTTTGGGCTTTGATTTAAAAATTGTTTTGAAACTACAAATGCAAAGACAGGAACAAGACAGCACAAGGACAAGAACATAAGCCTGACTCAAGCTACCCAGCCACTGTGAGCTGCCCTTCAGCGAGGAGTGGAAGGAGGAATCCTGAACCCTGCCCTTCCAAATGACCTCAGTTGGGACCATTTTGGTTATCATGAATGTTTTAATCACTTTGCCCTCCTCAGAGATCTTCCTGTGCTACAAACATGCAAGGGTTTTGGATCTTTGTCAGGCCATAAAAACTTGTACATCTCCTCCCTTCTTCCTAGATCAACTTTCTTTATATTTTCAGAACTCAATGGTATCCCTTAAGTGTTTCTTTCCCAAACAGAGGAGATCTTTGCCAAGGCAACTTTTTCTCTATCATTTCTCACATAAATAACTGGAACTTTTAAATGACATATTATCTTACTGCCAAATTAAATAAAAGAAAAACAAAAGGGAAAATATTAGGTTCTGCTTTTCTGGGCACCCAAATACACAAGTCAATACATGTTTAAAAACAAAATATCTCTGACTTTTCCAGTGTGACTCAATGCCAATATCATGCTTTGCACAAACCACTTTAAATATCTGTGGGAGGAAAGAAATACTCATAGAGAGGAGAAAGGAAAGAAGGAAGGAGAAAGTATTTAAGCTATAGAAAGAGAAGGGTAAAGAACCAAGCATAATTGAAAGCTTACCATATGTTGGACATTTGACTTACATGCTTATTTTATCCTAACAAATAAAATAGAAACCCCATTTGTATTTTGCCCTTGAAGGAGTGTATATGCTGCTAAGGGGTCATGGAGAGCGATTCAATTCAAACTGCTGTTTACAGTTGTCCTATCATCACTACCATATTTTATTTGGATTACTGTAACAGCTTCCTCAGAGATTGCCTTACTTCCACTCTTGTTCCCTTCAAAATAGTCACTATCCCATGGCCGGAGTCTTTTAAAACTCTATATCAGATTGTGGCACTCCCCCTGCATAAGTCATTCTGGTGGCTTCCCTTCATACTTAGACTAAATTTCAAATACCTTTCCCATGTCTACAAAGCCCTGCCTGTCCTGGTGTGTACCTGCATTGCCAGCCTCACACCTATCACTCTCTCTCTCTCACTTCCTACTTTCCAGCCACACTGGCTACCCTGTTCCTCAAGAATACAAAGCCTGAACCGAGCTTTGGACCTTTGCCGTTGCTATTTCCCCTGCCTGCAACTCTCTTTCCTCTAGATCAAGAGAAGGCAAATCCAATCCCTACCTGGTATTGTAAATAAATTTTATTGGTGCACAGTCACTTCATAAACTAGTCATCTGTGTCTCCTTTCACACGCACAATGCAAAACAATAACAGAATTGAGTAGTTGAGACTGAGATTCATGGGCCACCTCTTTCCATATAAGGCATTCCTAATCTTTTCCAAAGTCCCTTCTCTGATGCTCTGTCAATAGGGGTTCTCTCTTCCTCCTACTTCCTCTTCCCACTCCTCCCTAAAATCTTGCCTCACTGGCCCCTTTCTCCCTCTCCAGGATTCTGACTTGTTAAAATTCCTCAGGACGGAACAATTTAATTGCCAAATTGTGCTACTTAAGCATTTCCTTAGGGTCTCATATTCCAAAGAAAGTCATTTCTTTTGAATAAATACAAAGTTTCTCTAAGAGGAATTTTGGAGAATATGATTTTTTTCATTTCATTACACAACATAAATAGGATACATTTTAAAAGTAATGGTTTTCAATGCTAAGAAATTTGGTAAACATAATAAGGAGCTTTATCCAGACCCAAATCTCCTTAGCTTACTATAGCCACCCTCTAGCCACACTTTGATTGATTTAGCCTACCTGCAACTTTCATCTTCATTTCTAATTCTTAATTTCCATATGGTAGGCTCCACCATATTTTATATTACCAGGACAGTCCATCAATATAAGGACAAAGGCCAAGTCAGATTTTTTTCACCTAAAACTCCTTAATAATCTCCTCCTGAGTACAGATTTCTTGATTTAAGATCACAAATAGGTCATAGTTCATTTATTATACATGAGCTAATCCTTGTTGGCTCATATTATTAACTCTTCCCAGCTCTTCCAATTCTCTGAAATTTACTGCTAGTGTGCCCTACCCCCTCTCAGAGATCATGGTTTCATATAAATATAACTAATATAATATTTAGTATTGTATTACCTTAAGTTGCTATCCAACTGCTAGGGTCAGGGTCAATGGATAATGACTCTGCATGCCCCCACTTGGCCTCAGAGAGAATAGAAAAATTTGTGCTGCACCAGGGAAGGGTATTTATACAACCCCAGGGAGAAGGGGCCCTGCCACTGAGCTTTCCACTTTGATAAGCAGCTGGGGCTACTAGTCCCTGGCTTTGGATCAAGGTGTGGACAGCTGTTTAGTTTCCTTAGACCTAACATCTCCCCTGGAGTTGTAGAATGGAAACACATTGTAACATCTGCTCACAATAGAAAAGGAGGGGTGAGGTAGACAAGGGTTGGAAGATGGCCTCTAGGTATGTTTGTGACCTCCTCAGAAAAACATGTTCTTAAATTTAATCCATTCCTGTGAGTGTGAACCCATTGTAAGAAGGACCTTTTTTTTTCTCCTTTTTTAAAAGTTATTTATTTATTTATTTTAAGGACCTTTTGATAAGGTGTTACCTACCTCAATCAAGTTGGGCCTTAATTCAATTACTGGAGTCCTTTATAAGAGGGTGAAATTCAGACTGAGAGAGAAAGCGACAGGAAGCAAGCAGCTGAAATGGAATCTGGAAGAGAAGGAAGAGACCAGGAGAGGCCATCATGTGCGTTGCCTTGTGACAGAACAGCCAAGGACCACTAGCCACCAGTCCCGGAAGGCCACAGTCTTTGGAGAGAATCCATCACCTTGATGATGCCTTGATTTGGACATTTCCCCAGCCTCAAAACTGTGACCGAATAAATTCCCATTGTTTAAGCTGAACTGTTCCATGGTATTTGCTTAAGCAGCCTAGAAAACTAAAACACCTAGCAAATATCTCACTCAGACATATTCATATTTCTTTATGGTTTCTCATAGTATTTTTAATGAAACTATTTTAGAAATACCTTATCTCTACTGTAATATGGAAAATTAAAACCAGAGAGACAAGAGAACTCAGAGTGGGTTAGGAAGACTCTCCTAAGGAGGAGATAGAAACTCGGAGGGTAGAGTTCAGTTAATAGTTCTGCTGCCTTCCCAACAGAATGTTCCCTTTCAGAGACCTACCCAGGTGAATCCTTGGAGAATTTTATACTTTCGTTATCTAAGGCAGTGTTGTCCAATGCAAGCCACATATGTAATTTTAAATGTTCTAGTAGCCAAATTTTAAAAAGTCAAAACAAACAGGTGAGATTAATGTTAATAATATATGTTATTTAACCCAATATTCTGAAATGTTATGTCTTCAAAATGTAATCAGCATAAAAATTATTGAGATATTTTACATTGTTTTTTTCATACCAAATCTTTGAAATCTGGTGTGTGTTTTACACTTATAGCACAGCTCAATTCAAACTAGTCACATTTCAAGTGCACAATAGCCACATATGTTTAGTGGCTACCATATTGGACAGCACACATCTACATAGTGATCCCATATACAGTTATATCACAGACAAGTAAAGATAATTTTAAATGGGATCCATGGACAAATGGACTGTGAATCCATGTTTGGACTATTAATTTTATAGCATTTGGGTTTATAAAATCACATTCTTGAATTATGACGAAATGTTTTAGCAAGAGGAATCAATTACTGAGTGTTACTATATACAGCTACTGAAATAGGCACTTCTATATATTATCACATTTAATACCTGTCAAAACACATCTGATAAAAAAGATTATTATTGAGATGGCCCTGGTAAACTGGTACCCAACATCCACTCCATCCATCTAGTTTGCCTTTCTGAAAGACAGAGAATGGAAAGTTAAAAACTACATTTCTTAGTCTACCTTGAAACTAGGATTCTAAATGTGATTTAAGATCAGCCAATCAAATACACTTATGTGAAATTTGGAGGCTGAAAGTGAGGCAGAGACTGCATATATGCCATTTTTTCCATTTCTAGTGGAAAGCTCAGGGACTGATTTTTTAGGAGCAGCATTAAACAAAGATCCTTTTGTCTAGTCTCTACTTGTGGGTATTGAGAAGCAGGGCCCTGGGCATCCATTTTCCTGGGACAGATCAGAGTAGAGGCAGCAGCAATAGTGGCAGGTTTTCTTCTGGTCAGGTGGCTTTTTTATTGCATGCATTCCTGATGATGGCTGTAGTGGTGTAGGTTCTGGAGCATCCTGATTGTAAAAGAAACAGGAATTTCCCAGATGGCTCATTTCTGCAGTGTGACTGCAGAAGTTGTTTCTGAATATTCTAGATAGATTCTATTTCTTCACCTCTCCCAATGGGCCATTTCCACAGAACATCACATTGATCCATTACATTAATGATGTCCTGCTAATCAGGTAGGGTGAGGAAGAGATGACTAGCACCCTTGAGGACTTGGCAAAGCACAAGTACACCAGCAGGTGGGAAATTAAGATTCAGAAATTGGTTGTTTCAGTTTTAGGGATCCAGTGGTCAAAGGTATGCCATGGCATCCCGTCCAAAATAAACAAATTGCTGCATCTTGTAGCATAACACCTGATAGGCCTCTTTGAGCTCTAGAGACAATTCAATCCACACCTAGGTGTCATGCTGTGGCCCTTATATTAAATGAAAAGCTTCCAATTTTGAGTAGGACCAGGAATAACAGGTCAGCCTTGTCACTCGAGATAGATGATCTAGCAGACCTTATTGTTTTGGAGGTGCCAATGATGAAAAAGAATAAAGTGTAGAGTTTATAGCAAATTCCAGTGGGGAAATCACATCACAAGTCCCTGAGGTTCTGAAGCAACATCACATAATCTACAATAGAAAATTAGACACTTTCCTAAAAACAGCTTTTGTCATGCTGCTGGGTTTAGTGGAGATAGAATGCTTGACAATAGTATACCAAGCAACCATACATCTAGAAATGTCTGTCATGAACTGATTCTGTTTGGCCTTCAAAGTCATAAAGTCAGGTAGACCCAGTAACAATCCATTATAAAATCCAACTAGTACAATTGGGATTGAGCATGAGCAGCATTTGAGGGCACAGGCAAGCTGCATAATCATGTAACCTAGAACACCATGATTGGTCTGCCATGATTTCATCAGTACCCTCCCTCAACTCACTCCAATGGCTTTTGAGAGAGATTCTGTATACCTGGATAAAAGGCATAGAAAAAACCCAGGCTTGGTTTATGGATGGGTGGCTTCACTATGTGGGTTGGGTACAAGTTAAAATTAGATGGTGATTACATATAGTATCAGTCAGGGATGGACATGAAAAAGAACAAGGAGGGAAAATTTTCTGAACGGATGACCCTTTGAATGGTTCCCCTGGTCCTTCACTTTGTGTGAAATGAGAAGTGGCCCAAGGTTACCATATATGTGGACTCATGTGCATAGCAAATGGCATGGCTTGCTGGTCAGGGACCTAGATTGAAAAATATTGGAAGGTCGGAGACAAGAAACTCTGGGGTAGAGGCATGTGTATGGAAGTGGAAATGAAGTGTGCAGATCTTTGCCTCACACATTTATGCCCACCAGGAAGAATTAAACATGGAAGAGTCTCTAAACAACCAAGCAGACTAAATGACTCAGCCAGTTGATATAAGAAGCCTTTGTCAGTGGCCACCCCAGTTCTGGCTTGAAGGGTAAATTAGTGAAATGGCCATAGCTACAGATGTAAAGGCTATGAGTGGGCTCAATGATATGTTACCACTTACATAAAAGGTGCTCTAGGCACTGTCACTCTGATTATCCGTGCCACTCTGATTATCCGAATGCCAATAACAGAGACCAACAATGAACCTGCTGCATGGTACTGTTTCTTAAAGAGACAAGCCAGCTACTTGTTGGTAAGTTAACTATGTTGGGCTCCTTCTTCCTTATAATGGTCAGCAGTTTATTATTGCAGGAATATAAACTTACTCTGGGAATGGGTTTGCTTTTCTTGCCTGAAGAGTCTCAATTCTTAGCACTTTCTAGATAGCTGCAGAGTACCAGATCCACAAGCATAGATGCCCACACTACAAAGCATCCAATCAATGGACTCACTTACTAGCAAAGTTAGTGCAGGAGTAGTCCCACAACTATCCACCGATTGCATCACATACTGTAACTTCAAAAGCAGCCTGCCTGTAAGAATATTGGATGACCTGGTAAAGATACAAGTGAAGGACCAGTTCTGCAAGGATAGGGTGCTTTCCTCCAGAATGCACCATATGCACTGGATCAGAGACTTCTGGATTCTTCTGTGTCCCCAGGAGGTCAAGAACCAAGGGGTGAAAGCAAGAGTAACCTCACTTACCATCATTTCCAGTAGCTCTATGGGGGAATTTGTGTTTCCCATCTGTTCTGTTCTAGGTTCTGCATGGTTGGAAGGACATACTCTGCAGAGGACACAGTAGGGTTCCCACTGAATTTCCAACTATGATCACCACCTAGGCACTTTGGATTCCTGTGTCCAATGACCAGCAGGCAAAGAGAACAGTCATCATCTTGTCAGGATTAATTAATCATGATCAGCAGGAAGAATAAAAAGATGTTTATTTCTTTATTAGAGAAGTTGTGAGTTTAAAAAACAATCAAGCATAGAGACAACCAGCAAGATGGCAGCAGAGTAAGGAGCTCTTAGAATCAGCTTCTGCTATAGGGCAGTTAGTAATCACCCAGAGCTATCTAAAGCACTTGTTTGGGGGCACCAGAAGACCAGAAGAGCATCCTGCAACATCCTTGAAAGAATGGAAGGAGGAGACTGCCCATCTGCAGAGAAGATTCGTAAATAGAGCCCTCCACGCCACCAAGACCAGTGCCCATCCTCCACTGGAGGAACAAGTCACCTCAGGAGCTGTTCCTCAGCTGGAATTGGAAGCTCCACTTCCCAAAAATGGGGGAGGAAGAGACGGTTGGCCACCAATTTCCGCTACTGATTAGTAAAATCGGCAAGCTAAAGTATAATCCTAAGAACAGCAAAAGTTTGAACCTGTCCAAGTCAGAAAGAGACTGGTAGCTGCCATCTTAACTCTGCACCTCACACGAGGGGAAGGGGGGCTGACTGAAAATCACAGTGCTGGTAAGCACCAGCTTCTTTCCATCTAGATCAGATTGCAGTTCTAGCCTAAGCCCCAGGTCCACCTTGGTCAGGGAGGAAGCTGGGGGGAACTGCGCCAGCCTCTCCGGGAAACTACAGGCCACACCGCAGAGGCCAGTGATCATCCTACTTTGGCAGCACAAGCCACCCCAGGAGTTATTCTGTGGCGGGAATTGGTTGGCCACCAATTTCACCCAGATTGGCCTGCAGCCCTAGCCTAGGCTTCAGCCCCACCTCTAGCAGGGAGGAAGCTGATGGGCCCTGCACCAGCCTATCCAAGTACTGCAGGTACATTTGGCTGACACAGACTGAATAATTGGAAGTCTACCAGGGCAACTGTGGTCATCTTGGACCTGCACTGCATAGATTGCTGCCCACACCTGCACTTAGAGGAATCTCATTTCTGGGCTTTAAGTCATATTACCTAGCTACAGTGATAAAAATAGCATGGTACTGGCATGAAGATAGACACATAGACCAATGGAACTAAATTGATGGTTCAGAAACAGACCCTCACATCTATGGTCGAGTGGTTTTTGACGAGCCTGTCAAACCCAACGAGCTCAGGCAGAACAGTCCATTCAACAAATGGTGCTGAGAAAACTGGATATCCATAGCAAAAGAAGGAAAGAGGAACTCTATCTCACACTTTATACAAAAATTAACTCAAAATGAATAAAAAACCTAAATATAAAAGCAAGAACCATAAAGTTTCTAGAAGAAAATATAGGAAACTATCTTCAAGACCTGGTGATAGGTGGTGGATTCTTAAAGGAGATAAGAGGAGAACTAAGATGGACTACTGAAATTTAATGTATGTAGAAGTTTTAATTAGCTTTACTGTAAAACTGTGGAAATGTACAGAGTTGATGGTAACACATTATAGTGAGTAACAGCTGGTTAATAAATGGGAATGTGGCTGAAAATGGTAGTCTAGGGATGTAAATGCCAATTGACAGAAAGCTAGAGTATAATCTAGGGACTGAATAGAACAGTAAACCCAGAGGTGGATGAGAATTGTGTTTGTTAGTACAGATGCAAGAGTGTCCTTTGTGAGCTAGAGCAGATGTACATCACTATTGCAGGGTGGTGGGAACGTGGAGAAGCATGGAAAAAATACAATTGGAGTGACCTATGGAGTGTGGTAATTGTAATAATGTAATATTCTTGCATCTATGCCAAAGACGTACTGTGTTGATAATGGAGGAGTATGGAAAATGTGTGCCAAATGTACACTGTGGACCTGGTAATAATTGGATGATATTATCTCATAATCGGCAACAAATGTTCCACCACGGTGTGGTGTGTTGATAGAGGGGTGTTGTTTGGGAATTCTGTACATGTCCATGATTGTTTTGTAATTTTACAACTTCTGTCATAAAAATATATTTAAAAATAATAATAGGGTGGGTTGGGGGGGTAATACACCAAATGTAAGATAAGGACTATAATTAGAAGTAAAATTTTGGCAATATTCTTTCCTAATTTGTAAAAAATGTCTCAAGGCAATGTAAGGTGTTGGTGGAGAGTTGATGTATTGGACCCCTGAATGATGTTATGAATGTTTGCTTTGTAAGTTCACAATTTTTGCTATACACTTACTGTTTATGTATGTTCATGTATAAATGATATAAAAAAAATTATTATGTTGGGTGGGTTGGGGGAAAATACTTGGTTAGTGGTAATATTTTGAAGATATTCTTTAATCATTAGTTAAAAATGTCTGACAGCAATTCAAGGTATTGGTGGTAGGGTGAGGTATGAGAGCCCTGTATGTGTTATACGTGATTGTTTTATAAGTTCACAACTACTGCTATACACTTATTGTTTATGTATGTTCATGTATGACTGATATACTACAATAAAGTTAAAAAATTAAAAAAAAAAACAAGCACAAAATACAGGATTCTCATACACCACCACCACCACAACTACTTCCATTGGTGTGGAACATTTGTTACAATTGTTGATAGCACATTTTTATAATTGTACTATTAATAGAAGACCATGGTTTAACTTAGGGTTCACTGATTGTGCAGTATAATTCCACAGATTAAAAAAATTTTTTTATTCTACTACTGTATATACAATCTAACATTTCCCCTTTTTATGATATTCAGTATATAGTTCAGTGCTGTTAGTTGCATTCACAATGTTCTGCTACATTACCAACATCCATTACCAAAACATTTCCATCATTTTGTATAGGAACCCTGTGCATTTGAAGGCTTAACTTTCCATTCCCTATCCCCACCCAATCCCCTTGTAACCTATATTCTAGATTCTGACTCTATGAGTTTGCTTATTCTAATTGTTTCAAATCAGTGAGATCATACAATATTTGCCCTTTTGTGCCTGACATTTCTGTCAACATGCCTTCAAGTTTCATTCATGTTGTCGCTTATATCAGTACTTCATTCCTGTATACAGTAGAATAATATTCCATTATATGTATATACATCATTGTGTTTATCTATTAATCATTTGATGGACACGTGTTGCTTCCATCTTTTGGCAATTGGGAATAATACCTCTATGAACATTGCTGTAAAAATTTATCTTTGAGTCCCTCCTTTCAATTCTTTTGGGTATGTACCTAGTAGTGGGATTGTGGAACATATGGTAGTTCTATACTTAACTTTCTGAAGAACTTCCAAACTGTCTTCCACAGTGGATGCAACATTTTACATTCCCATCAGCAATGAATGTTTATTTCTCTGCATCCTATCCAACACTTGCTATTTTCTTTTTTTAATTATTATTTTATTTTAATAGTAGTCATTCTAATGGGTGTGTGAAATGGTATCTCATTGTGGTTTTGATTTGCATTTCCCTGATAGCTAAAGATATTGAGCATCTTTTCATGTGCTTTCTGGATATTTGTATATTTTCTATGGAGAGTTGTCTATTCAAATTTTAAGGTTTCCAAATATTTTCTTCCATTTTGTAGGCTATCATTTTACTTTCATGATAAAGTCCTTTGAGGCACAAAAGTTTTTAATTTTAATGAGGTCCCATTGATCTGATTTCTTTTGTTGCTTGTACTTTGGTTGTAATGTCTAAGAAACCATTGTGTTAACAGAAGGTATGGAAGATTCTTCCCTACAATTTTCTTCTAGGAGTTTGATAGATCTAGATCTTATATTTAGGTCTTTGATCCATTTGAGTTGATTTTTGTGTAAGGTGTGAAGTAAGAGTCCTCCTTTATTTTGCAAATGAGGATCCAGGTTGCCCAGCACCATTTTTTGAAGAGACTAGTCTTTCCTGATTGAGTGGTCTTTGTGTCCTTGTCAAAAATCAGATGGCCAAAAATATGAAAGTTGACTTCTGAGCTCTCAGTTTGATTCCATTTTTCTATATGTCTGTCCTTGTGCCAGTACCATGCTGTTTAGTTTACTGTGACTTATGATAAGTTTTAAGATCAGGAAGTATAAGTCCTTCAACTTCATTCTTCTTTTCAAAGATGACTTTAGATATTTAGGGCCCCTTATCCTTCCATATAAATTTTATCATTGGTTTTTATATTTCTGCAAAGAAGATTGTTGGACTTTTTATTGGGATTGCACTGAATCTATAAATTGCATTGGATAGTATCGACATCTTAATATTTAGTCTTCCAATCTATGACAATGAAATGTTCTTCCATTTATTTACATCTTCTTTGATTTCTTTTAGCAATGTTTTGTAGTTTTCTGTGTACAAGTCCTTCACAATCTTGATTAGATTTATTCCTAGATTTTTGGTTCCATTAGTTGCTATTGTGAATGGAATTTTTTTTCTTGATTTCTACTTCCGACTGTTCATTGCTTGTGTGTAAAAATACAACTGATTTTTGGGTGTTGATTTTGTGCCTTGCCACTTTGCTGAATTAATTTATTAGCTACAGGAGCTTTGTTGTGGATTTTTCTGGATTTTCTGCATACAGGATTACATCATCTGCAAGTAGAAAACTTTTTACTTCTTCCTTTCTAACTTGTATGCCTTTTATTTCTTTTTCTTTCCTAATTGCTCTGTCAAGAACTTCCAGTGCAATTTTAATTAACCATGGTGACAGTGGGCATTGTATTCTTGTTCCTGTTCTTAGAGTGAAAGTTTTCAGTCTATCACCATTAAGTAACATGTAAGCTATGGGGTTTTCATATATGCTTTTTATCATGTTGAGGAACTTTCCTCCTATTCCTAGTATTCTAAGTGTTTTTACAATGGCTGGGTGCTGAATTGTGTCAAATGCATTTTCTGCATCAGTGGAGATGATCATGTATTCTTTTCCCTTTGTTTTTTTTAATATGGTGTATGACATTAATTGATTTTCTTATGTTTAGCTTACATTTTATATAAAACCCACTTGATCATGGTGGACTTCTTGTAATGTGCGCCTGGATTTGGTTTCATAGTACTTTTTTGAGGATTTGTGCATCTATATTTATAAGAGATATTGGTCTGTAGTTTTCTTTTCTTATGGTATCTTTATCTGGCTTTGGTATGAGGGGGATGTTGACCTCACAGAATGAGTTAAGAAGTTTTCTGTTCTCTTCATTTTTTTGGAAGAATTTGAGCAGAATTGGAGTTAAGACTTCTTGGAATGTTTGGTAGAATTCCCCTGTGAAGCCATCTGGTCCTGAGCTTTTCTTTGTTGGGAGGTTTTTGATTACTGGCTCAGTCTCTCTAATAGGAATTGGTTTGTTGAGATCTTCTATTTCTTCTTGAGTCAATGTAGGTATTTTGTGTGTTTCTAAGTATTTGTCCATTTATCTACGTGTCATAATTTATAGGCATACAGTTGTTCATAGTATCCTCTTATATTCGTTTTTACTTCAGTAAAGTGTGTAATAATGTCCCCATTTTCATTTCTGATTTAAGTTATTTGTATTCTCTCTCTTTTTATCTCCATCAATCTAGCCAAAGTTTTTTTCAATTTTATTGATCTGTACAAAGAAAATATTTTTGGTTTTGCTTATTCTATTTTTGTTTTGCTTTGTTTTCTATTTCATTTAACTCCACTCTCATCTTTGTTATTTTCTTCCTTCTCCTCCATTTGGGTTTAGTTTGCTCTTCTTTTTCTAAATCTACCAGTTTTGAGGTAGGCCTTTGATTTGAAGTCTTTCTTCTTTTCTAATGTAAGCCTTTAGAGCTGTACATTTCCCTCTCAGTTCTGCCTTCTCTCCATCCCATAAGTTTTGGTATGCTGTGTTTTCATTTGCATTTCTATCAAGATATTTCCTAATTTTGCTTCTGATTTCTTCTTTAATTCGCTATTTTATTTTTTTAAAGAATATGTTGTTTAATTTCCACATATTTTTGAATTTTCCATTAATCCCTCTGTTTTTTATTTCTAGCTTCATTCTGTCATGGTCAGTGAAAAGACATTGTATGGTTTCAGTATTTTTTTCTGTATTTAGATTCATTTTGTGACCCAGCATATGGTCTGTCTTAGAGAATGATCCATGTGCACTTGAGAAGAATGTGTATTCTGTTTTTGTTGGGTGCAGTGTTCTATATATATCTGTTAGGTCTAGTCGGTTTAGAATATCATTCTAGTCATGTACTTCCTTATTGATCTTCTGCTAGATGTCCTATTCTTTATTGAGAGTGGCATGTTAAAGTCTCCTACTATTAATATAGAACCATCAATTTGTCCCTTCAAATCTGCCAATATTTTCTGCATATATTTTTGGGCTCCACTGTTGGGTGCACATATATTTATAATTGTTACATCTTCCTGTTGAAATGCCCCTTTTCTCAGTATGTAATGACCAACTTTGTCCCTTGTAACTGTTTTACACTTAAATTCTATTTTATCCAATATTAGTACAGCCACACCAGATCTCTTTCGGTTACTGCTTGCATGATATATATATATGTATTTTTCCATCCTTTCACCATCAACCTACTTGTATGTTTGACTTTAAAGTGAATTTCTTGCAGATAGCATATTATTGGATCATGCTTTTTTTATCCTTTCTGCCAATATCTGTCTTTTAACTGAAGAGTTTAATCCATTTACATTTAAAGTCACTATTGAAAATACAGGTCTTTCTTCCATTTTCCTATTTAACCTTTTAACTCTCATTTCTTTTTTGTCCCTCACTTCCATTAAAGCCTACTTTTATATTTATTTGATTTTTTGTGTTGGACCATATTGAATGACTTCTCATTTCTATCTGGACATATTTTTCATCTGCTTTCCTTGTGGTTACCTTAAGGTTAAAATTTAATGACCCAAATATATAATAATTGTTTGATACCAACTTAACTTCAATAACATGCATTTATACTTTTCCTATACCTCCATCCTCCTACCATTTTTTGTATTTGTTACCACTCATATTTTTATACGTTGTATGTCCAAAAACCTAGATCTATCATTATATTTTATGCATTTGCACTTTAATACCTGTAGGAAGTAAGGAATGTAGTTACATACCAAACAATATACTGCAATAAAGCAGGCATTTATAATTATCCAAATAATTACCTTTACAACAGCAGCCTTTATTTTAATGTCACTTTGAACCATTGTCCAGTGTCCTCTCCTTTCTGTATGAAGAACTCCATTTAGCATTGCTTTGGAGGCAGGTCTAGTGGTAATCAACTCTCTCAGCTTTTGTTTGTCTGAAAATATCCTAATCTGTCCCACAGTTTGAAAGAAAGTTTCACTGGATATAATATTCTCGGCTAGCTCTTTTCTTTTTGGCACTTTAAGTATTTCAACCCACTGTATTCTTGCTTCCATGGCTATTGATGAGACATCAGTACTCAATCTAACTGGGACTACCTTGTATGTAACAATTGCTTTTCACTTGCAGCTTTCTTTCCTTGTCCTTTTCATTCTATAGTGTGATCAATATATGCTGGGGCATACTTTTCTTCATGTTTCTGCTTTTTGATGTTTACTAGGCTCCTGGATGTGCATATTCATGTTTTTTGCTAAGGTTGGGTAGTTCTCTGTCATTATTTCTTTTGATGTTTATTCTGCCACTTTCTCTCTTTCTTCTCCTTCGGGGATTCCCATAACGTATATTTGGGTATGCTTGATGGTGTCCCAAAGGTGTCTAAGACTATTTTCACTTTTTATAATTCTTTATCCTTTCTACTCCTCAGCCTGAATTATTTCAACTGTTTTGTCTTCAAGTTCACCAATTCTTTCTTCTTCCAGTTCCAATCTTCTCTTGAAACTCTCCTAGACATTTTTTCATTTCATTCAGTCTTCAACTCTCGTAGTTCTGTTTGGTTCCTTTTAAAATTTTCTGTCTCTTTACTAAGGCTTTCATATTGCTCATTTTTGTTTCCTGATATCCTTTAGTTTTTTCTCTGTGTTTGCCTTCATCTACTTGAGCATTTTAAAGATCACTTTTTAAAGGCTTTGTTTGATATATCTACATTCTTATCTTCTTCATTATTTTCTATATTTTTATCCTCTTCCTGTGGATGGACCATCAATTCCTGTTTCTTTGTTTGCCATGTACTCTTTTTTTGCACACTGTAATTTTAATATTTTAAAATGTTAACTCTGGGATTCATTCCTTGGGATGTCTGTTTCTTGGTTGCTACTGATAAGACAAAGATTTTCTTGAGTCTCAGTCCTCCTGTCAGGAAGAGATGCCCAAGACAAATGCAATGTACAGGGTTTTCCATTTCTTTCTGGACCTCTGGCTTGTCCTGGGCTTTTGCTTGTTAGTTGTTCTGGAGTTTTCCTCTTTATAGGGATTTTTTTTGTCCCCTCTATTTCACAGAAGACAGACTTTCCTCTCCTGGAAGTTTGAAGTTGGCAAGCCCTTGTCCCACACTATATGACTCTATAGTTTTTAATGCTCCTTTCATTGTCTCATGCTGCTTTGGCTTGGAGGATAAATTCTGGGAGGAGGGCACACCAGAGAGGACTTTCCTGAAAGGACACAGTTCAGCTTCAAAGTGCCCTGTGGAGGGAATCAGAAATGGGACCAAGAGCTTCTGATGGCTCCCCAAAGCTGGGCTTTCCTAACCTGCCCAGCAAATGCAGCCCTCCAGCTAACTGTCCCCTACAACCCTGAGGAAACATAGCATTTTTAAATCTCCACCGCTACCACCCTTCTCTGAGGAGGCTTAAACCAATCTCACCCAGGAAGATTTGAAACAATGGCTACTGCTGTCTTTGTCTGGAGCAGGTTGAAACAATAGCTGCCCTCAGAGCCCAGCCCCCCGCAATCTGAATTTGCTAATCAAAAGCTGTGGTCAGTGATCAGCAATGTACATCCCTGTTCTTTGGAAAGAGGATTTTTATTTCCCTTTCTGTCATCAATAAGCTAACCAGGGGCTGCACCCTATGGCAGCCTGCTGAGAGATTGGGAGATAGGTGCCAGTATCTACCACTAAGAGCCATTTACTCTTTTTTTTTTTATATACCACAATTTATCAGCTTGTTCCTCCTGCTCTTCCTCAGAAGCTGTACAGTGTTTTTCTGGTCTTCAGAGAGTTTCAAAATAGTTGTTTCAGATAGTCCCTGCTTGCTTAATTGTTGTTTTGGTAGAGGACTGAGTCCTGGAGCTTTCTACTCCACCATCTTCCTACAATCCTTTGTTAGGGATGTTTTTACAATGGGGCAAGGAGAAATATATGTGGAACTCAGTGACCTACTTGAGTACCTCTTGCTAGTCCCTTTTCCTATTGTGATTGTGCTGGACAAGTGCAGCAACTCTTACCTGTGAAGGATATGATTATTAGGGACTCAGATATCTCAGGAATAGTGTGTGGATCATGCTATAAGTAAATCACGGTGTCCTGAAGAGGTGATAGCTGAGGATGGGGGTGAGGGTGGGGGTGTATTAGAATTGATGGTGTAGGAAGGAAATGGCGAGTATCAATTTCGGCCTTCAGACCAACTTCAGTGATGAAGGACATAGTTTGCCCCATTAACTTCAGTTTTCCATGTTTCCCTTCAGGAAGAACAACTCAGTGGAGTCCCTGAGGGTTCAATGGAATTCCTGAATGTGTATTGAAATTGGATCCCTGTGGTATAAAGGGTCAACTATGGCAGACATGGAGGTATACTGCTTAGATTACCCTTTCAAGACAAGAATTGTTATCCACCTTCTAGGAGTGCAATAGCTGATAGCCTCTAGCTGTTAAATCCTTCAGGTCTACCTCAGCATTTGAGTCAAGGTCACACTCTTTGACAGTCCCCCAGCCAATGGCCCAGACATTTCCACCCATTGTGGGACTCCTTGAATAAGCAGTCTTTTCTTGAATGCTCCCCATTGGGCTGGCAGAGATTTTTTTCAAATCTGCAGCATGACCTGATGTCTCACCTACCACTTTCCATTTCATAAGTGTTATTCTACAATAAATTCTTTTGCATTTCTAACTCCATCTCAGATTCTGTTTCCTGGAGGATCCAACTGAAACAAAATGGTAATTTCTTTAAGAAGTATACTTCCTGATAGGAAAACAGATTGTAAATAAATATATAAATACAAAAATACAATGTTAAAACATGATTTCTAATAAAATTATTCAGAGTAAGTGGATAGTGAGTGATACAAGTAAAATTATAAATAAGCACAGCTGGTACGGCTGCTCTTAGAAGGTAATATGTGGGTAAAAACCCAATTAAAGCACAGATATTT
>JAKSZT010054307.1:890763-999350 GCA_026826555.1 Tolypeutes matacus
TTAGAAGGTAATATGTGGGTAAAAACCCAATTAAAGCACAGATATTTAAAATATACAAATAAATATTTGAAGAGAGTATGCGTTTGTTTTTTCCTACATTCCCCATAGTGGCTTTTCTAAATCACCAACTTTAGTCATGTTCATACCATTCTTAGGTAATAAACTTGTATCCCACTTACCAGGAGTATCAAGATGTTTTGACATGGATTCCTTCAAATCTCTTCTCTTACCTAAAATATTTCTCTATATTTTGTTCTCTCTCTCATTACCTATGACCCTCTCTCTAGAGAAGAAGAGTTTTCTCTCATGGACAACATTAATCTGTCCATTTTGCAACTGATGATAAGCAATGCAGTGGTGTTCTCACTTGCTGAGAAAAAAGTATGCATTTCTGCCTTCAGGGAACACTGACATTTTCACAGAGAAGGAATCAGAAATTGCTGATGATTCAAAAATAAGACAGATGAATTTCAATGCCACATTGAAAAAGGACAGGTTCAGTAGAGTGTTCATTAATTTATCATTCAACAGATACCAGTTTATGTGTCTGGTGTTAGAAGTGATCATGAAAAGAGAACTAGGAATCCAAATCTTCAACCAGTTCTTTCCTGCTGTGGATATCTTTTTCTGCCTTTATTAGAGAAGTTATGGGTTTACAGAAAAATCATGCACAAAATACAGGATTCCCCATATACCACCCTACAACCAGTACCTTGCATTGTGTGGAACATTTGTTACAATTGATGATGGAACATTTTTATAATTGTATTATTGATTAAATTCCATGGTTTGACCTAAGGTTCACTGTTTGTGTAGTGTACCATGATTTTTTTTTTAATTTTGTTCTGTTAACCTATATACAATCTAACATTTCTCCTTTTAATGATATTCAGATATATATTTCAGCACTGATAATTGCATTCACAATGTTCTGATACCATCACCAACCTCCATTACCAAAACATTTCCAGTATTCCATATAAGAATCCTGTACATTTGAAGCTTTAACTTCCTATTCCCTAGCCTTTGTAAGTCTCATTCCTTTTTTGTCCCCCACTTCTGTTAAAACCCACTTTTATATTTATTTGAAATTTTGTATTGGACCATATTGAATGACTTCTCATTTCTATCTGGATATATTTTTCATCTGCTTTCCTTGTGGTTACCACAGAGTTAAAACTTAAGAACCTAAATATGTAACAATTATATATGGTTTGAAACCAACTTAGCTTCAGTAGCATGCACTTATACTTTTCCTATACCATTTTACCACTTATATCTTTGTATGTTGTATGTCCAAAAACCTAGATTTATCATTACATTTTGCATTTGAATTTTTGCACCTGAAGAAAGTAAAAAGTGGAGTTACAGGGAAGCGGCTGTGGCTCAATCAGTGGGGCTCCCGTTTACCATATGGAAGGCCCCGGGTTCGGTTCCCGGGGCCTCCTGGTGAAGGCAGGCCCACCCGCATGGCGTGGTTGGCTGACCCAGTGAGCACAAGCAGCAAGAGGGGAATAAATGAGTAAATAAATAAAAATCTTTAAAAAAAAAAAAAAAGTGGAGTTACATACCAA
Source organism: Tolypeutes matacus (assembly GCA_026826555.1). Lineage (NCBI taxonomy): Eukaryota > Metazoa > Chordata > Mammalia > Cingulata > Chlamyphoridae > Tolypeutes > Tolypeutes matacus. The sequence goes on from JAKSZT010054307.1 coordinate 892,338, forward strand.
CAATACAATAAAATAATACTGGCATTTATAATTACTCAAATGATTACCTTTCCTGCAGGTTTTATTTCTTTATGCCACTTTCTTTCATTTTAGTCTGAAGATCTCCCTTTAGCATTGCTTGTAGGGCAGGTGTAGTGGTGATGTACTCCCATAGTTTTTATTTATCTGAGAATGTCTTAATCTCTCCCTCATTTATGAAAGTCTCTCACTGGTTATAAAGTTCTTGGCTGGCAGTTGTTTTCCTTCAACACTTTAAGTATTTAAACCCACTGCCTTCTTGCCTTCATGGTTTCTGATGAGAAAACAGTACTCAGTATTATTTGGATTTCCTTGTATGTAGCACATTGTTTTTCTCTTGCAGCTTTCAGAACTCTTTCCTTGTCTTTTGCATTTTGATAGTGTAATCAATATATAAAAGTGTGTATTTTTCTCCATGTTTATCCTGTATGGTGTTTTCTGAGCTCCTTGGATGTGCATATTCATGTCTTTTGATACTTTTTGGCAAGTCTCTATCATTTTTTCTTTGACTATTCTATCTGCCCCTTTCTTTCTTTTCCTTCTTGGACTCCCATATCCTATATATTGGTGCACTTGATGGTGTCTCATAGCTCTCTTACACTATTTTTGTTTTTAATATTTCTTTTTTCTTACTGCTTCTCAGCCTGACTCTTTCAAGTGTCTTGTCTTCAAGTTCACTGATTCTTTTTTCTGCAAGCTCTGTTCAGCTCCTAAACATTTTTCATTTCAATTATTGTGGTCTTCAACTCCATTAGTTCTGTTTGGTTCCTTTTTAAAATGTCTGTCTCCTGACTTAGACTATCATTTTGTTCATTCATTGTTTTCCCAATATCCTCTTGTCCTTTCTCTGTACCTTCCTTCATCTCCTTAAACATTTTTAAGATCATTTTTAAAGGCTTTGTTCAATATATCCACATTGTCATCTTTCTCATTATTGTTTTCTGTATTTTTATCCTCTTCCTGTGGCTGGGACATCAATTCCTGTTTCTTTGTCTTTACACTTTTAACTATACATGTTAATATTTTAGAATGTTAATGCTGGGTTTTACTCCCTGGGATGTCTGATGCCTGATTTTTTAATCAGTTGCTGATAAGACAGATTTTCTTGAGCTTCATGTCTCCTGTCAGAATGGTCTGCTCAAGGCAAATGCAGTGTGCAGGTTTTCCATGTCCTTATGGGTCTCGGTCTTGTCCTGGGCTTTTGCTTGTTGGTTGTTTTAAAGTTTCCCTGTTTACAGGAGATTGGTCATCTTTTCTGTTTCCCAGGACACAGACCTCACTCTCTCAGGTATCTGAAGCCGGCAGGCCTTTGTACCAATATATTTTTTTCATACTCCTTTCATTGTCTAGTGCTACTTTTGCCTGGAGGGTAAACTCTGGGTGAAGGGTCACCCCAGGGATGACTTTACTAATTCAGTCTTTCAGTTAAAATAGGGCAAGGGTCCAAAAAAAAGGGCACAGACCAACTCCTACATGCTCTGTGGAGGGTGTCAGGAAGGGCACCAAAAACTTATCTAACATCTCCTCAAAGCTGAGCTTTCTGGCCATCCCAGCAAATGCAGTCCTTCAGCTAACTTTCCCCCACAGCCCTGAGGAAGCCCTGCATCTTTAAATCCTCACTGTGTCTGCTCTTGTCCAGCCAGACAACATTAAACAATGGCTGCCACCATCTTTTTCCATGGTTGGTTGAAACAATAGCTGCCCTCAGAGCTGGGACCCAGTGATCCGAATTTGTTAATCAAAAGCCATAGTCAGTGATGGGCCATGCACACCCTTGTTCTTGGGGAAGAGGATTTTTATGTCCCTTTCTGTCAACAACAGCTAGCCAGGGACAAGTCTCCATGATGGCCAGCCACAGAGTGGGGGATGGGTGTTGGTATCCACCATGTGGAGAGACCAATTTATAGTTCTTTAGTGTAATTTATCAGCCTCTTCCTCACTCTTCCTTAGATGCTTTACAGTGTTCTGGTCTCTGGAGTTTCAAAATAGTTGTTTCAGAAAGGTCCTGTCTGTTTAATAGTTGTTTTAGTAGAAGGACTGTGTCCTGGTGCCCTTTACTCCACCATCTTCCCCAGAATTCCCTCATTCTGTAGATTCTTAATGGGAGTGTATTTAGCACAAGTGACACTCCAAGAAAATGCATACATTTGCCCCCAAGTAAGTTCTGGTGTTCTGACTTTAATAACCTGGACTGGTCACATATGATGCCTAAGATGTATTTTGGCCAGTCTAATTTAAGGCCTAGACTTAAAAACTGAGAATGATATCTTTGGCTTTTTCTACGAGGTCTCCTTCAGGCATTTGGCCAGATGGTTCTTTTAATGACGAGTAAGAGGAGGGACAGATAGACAATCTTAAGAATACTAGCATGTCTCCCTAATGTCCAGAGTCAGTCTGACACAAGCTGCTCACTCCAGGCTTTCTCTGCACCACTTCCAGTACTACTGGCTCTAGAGAGGAAATGCAACTATAATCCCAACTGGTAATATTCTTGACAAAATATATCTAACTTCTTTGATCCACTTGTTAAAAGCTATACCAACTTCTCTTCTTCTCTTCCCAATACCAATACTCAATTATAGCCCCCAAAGAAATTTAAAGACTTATTTTGCTTTATTCTAAAGCTGATAATCACTACTCTTGTCAATTTTTTATCCTTATTTTCATGTCAGAAGATAATAATACAATAAATATGAAATCAATATTGAGAAATCAATGTTACATAAAGTCCAGCATTTTCTACATCCACATTTAACAGAATTAGAACTCCATTAGTACTCGCCTTTGTGGTCTGAATAAACTCTGAAGGGTTGCCTTCACTTACAAACATCACCCACTTCCAATTTGCAGCTCCTGTTTCTCCCTCCCTCCAAAAACAACTTTGCCCTATTTATGAAATTATGATTTCCATTCTTTATCCACTTCACAATTGGATGAATTATCCTCTTTCCTCAAGATCAAGTCTATACTTGCTCAGAACCCATATCCAGCACGATAAACTTTAAAACAATTCTTTCAAATGTATAATAATAAAAATTTGCAATGTATTCTTAGATACAATGTCTACTTTAATCCTCAAACAACATTGAAAAGTGGGCATAGCTGGAACTATTAAGTCTATTTTATAGAAAAGAAATGTGATACACATTTTTGTGAAACTTCCAAATTCAAAATTCTTTCTTTACTGGTAACTGCCTTTATACCAAATGCAAATGATCTTCTCTTGCAAATATATCTGCGTATAATGTGACCTTATCCCCAGTCAAGTTTGGTTGAATCAGGACACTTTCTCTGATCCCAAATGGATCACTCTGATTTCCTGACATGGAAATATGGAACTGGGACAGAGATAGAGATTGAAGACAGAAATATAGGGTAGAAAATCAGATAGGAGTGCTTGCTTCAGCAGCACATATACTAAAATTGGAATGATACAGAGAAGATTAGCATGGCCTTTGCACAAGGATGACACAAAAATTCGTGAAGTGTTCCATATTTTTCTTTGACCATGGTTAGTAGCAATGCTTCAATATGTGTTCATCAATTGTAACAAATGTACTAATGAAAGATATTGTTAATTGGGGAAAGTGTGAGAAGGGAAGGGTGTGGGATATATGGGAATCTCCCTATATTTTCAATGTATCATTTATGTAATCTAAAGCTTCTTTAAAAATAAAAAAATAAATAAAAAATAATTTTAAAAAAGTCATATAGGAGAAAGAGACAAGAAATGACAGGTAAAGATGAAAGAAGTTGCCTGTGTAGATGGAAATGCAACATGTAAATTTGAGAGCTGTTGTAAAAAAAAAACAGCCAATCTTGTGGGGGAGGGAGAGAAAGAATTATATATACATATTTATATCTACATATACAGCAGAGAGAAGCAGAGACAAAAAATTGAGAAAGTGAAAAAGAGTGCTAAAACGTCCCAATTCCAAGATCTAATTTCTTTCTAAGGTTGGCAAACATTCTTGTCCTTGAGATTCATGAGATGTTGGTATAACTTATAATAAATTATTTTTCTTTTCTTTAAGATAGGTCTAATTGGTTTCTATGTTTGTAACTGATATGGCAAATAAGATCGAAAATGGTTAAAGTTATCCAAGATCACATCATCTAATAATTGTTGAAAAACTCAAAATCAAATTCCAGGATCCCTGACTTCTAATCAACTAATTATGATGAATCATCCCATCCTAGAGACCATCCTAGAGACCTCTGCTTAGATTAAGAGGCATTGAAGATAGAAAGGTTTGTGCATTAAAGCCAGAAGTAAGAAAATAGGATAAAAATTGGAAAATCCAAGAAGATATAAATGAATATGAATAAAAGAATGAAATTAGAGAATGAGAATTTAAGAATAAATTATAATTATGTATTTAAATAACACTATCCACATGAGAAGGCCGGGGATTAGTAGTCATTTGATTCCATTTTGGCCATCCAGCCTTCAACACCTACTAAGCGCCAAATGGGGAACACCTGCTGAGAATTCAGAGAAGAGATAAAACATGTGTTTAGCCTTACTAAGTTCACAATTTGTTACCCTGTGTTGAGGTAGGGCTTTTGAGGTCAGGCTGTTAAAGGGTAATTATTATTCTTACTTTTATTTATTTATTCTGGTAATGCATTATTAAGGAATTAATTGGTTCTTTCTTTTATCTTCTATAGCCTCATTAGAGAAGAAGTAAAACATCTTTTATTCTTCCTCAATAACACCAACATACACACATTTGCTCAACCAACATCCCCATCACCCCCAAAAAGAAGCAGTCAGGTGTTTCTTACTCAGAAAATTCCTTGACTACAGAAGAAAGGTAAACAATGTGTATGGATTTTCTTTTTTTTTTGCATAAGTTTCAGAAGTAGTAATATTTGTATTTCGAAAATGGAAACCATGAAGGCTGTTAGGATGGTTTGCCCACAAGTGGAAATGGTTGGAGAATGTGGCTTTAAGGGGAAAAGATGGCAGAATTCCAAAGGAATTTAATTCCCTAGAGATGGGAAAGGATTTGGGGAATTGAAAGGGCACAGTATCATGGAGGTCCTCACCCTCCTCCTAAGTAGAGGGAAAACAGTTTTTGAATACCCATGAAGACTAAACTCTACAAAAAGAATCAGTTGCGTATTATACTGAAATTAGAATCTGCAGTCACCCTTTATTTGTTGCTGGCTGCCAGGAGAAAAAGTAGATCATGAAATATGAGGCCCCTCCCCACCTTTCTCACTAAAAATAAAAGAGCCTACATAATTTATGGAATAATGAATTAGATTAATATATGGCTGATTAGTTCATTTACAATTTTAATGAAAATATCAGTTTCTTATAACATACATTTTTATAGATAAAATGGACAAATTATGTTTTATATGCTCCCCCAGGTGATGGTTACATCTCAGGATGATTAAATAGAAGTTGGGAATTTAGTGGAAGAATATTCTAGGAGGAATTTGTGATAAATAGCTCCTGAAGAACCTATGACTAACTTAGAAATCTTCTTGTTTTCTTCTTAATAAACAGAACCAGAAACAGAGCCCCTGATCTCTTGGTACATTGTGCTCCTAAAAGCACTGGATTGTAACATTTCTACAACCTCCTTTTACTTACCTTACTAAGGAGAGAAATGACCAGCTTTATATGCTGAAAATACAAAGAAACTGACACAACATGAATCTTTTTTTTCCTGAGCTTTTTCATTGTGTATGATCAAGTCTTTTAATATTTGATCATGGCTAAATGAAAGATTTTAGAATTATAATATCTACCTAAAATATTAGCCAATTAGGGTCCCCATGACCAACCTGGCATAAAGGTAAGCAACTTCAAGTTGATTACCAGACCTAGGTATTAAATATCTTCAGTACTGACCAAAATTCAGCCTTCCTACATTTTTCTGAACTGCATAAACCCAAAGTCCCAGTACAATTCAGTAGAAGAACGGGAACTGACATTGAACTTCACATGGGCCTTTATGAGTCGGACCTTGGTGACAGACTTAATTTGATTTTGAAAAATAAAGAAATGTGACATTTAGAGATCTGTGAATTGATTCTATCCTATTACTATTGCATGTGGAGACTCTTGCTTAGGATAGGCTATGTTTTTATTGCTTAAAAAAAAATCAAGGTAATTTGAGCAAAGTTGAACAATGTTGACTAGAGACTCATCTTTTGATCTTTGGTAATAGTTTATTCATTATACTTAATAGAAGAAAAAGTAAAATTCCACATCATCTGCCTGTAGCTTTACAAAAGTGATCTAGTATTAGTCTGTAAATTCTCTTTTCTTTAATATTAGCTCCTCTAATGACACATGTAGAATACATACTTCCTCAGCCACTATACACAGAAAGGAAAACCCCACCAATTGTAATAGGTTGAGCCCTTACCCTTGTAATTATTGCCACCCAACTTCTCTCAGATTTTCTTCCCCAACAGCCCACTTGAGCAGCTAATTGTCTCTGTATGTTGCAGTGGCAAGCATTTTTTACTCACTGATCACCAACTGAGTCTATCTGGGCCTTGAGTGTGAGTAAAATTTGCTTCTCATGATGGTTCTTTTCTTGTTGCTGAAAACACAACACTGGAGACAGGACACTGACATTTTCTATTTGCTTTCACTGTTGTTGCTGCTGCCATCTCTTCTCATCACCCCAGCATGCCTCATTTTTTTTTTTTTTTAATTCTGGTAACATACATACAATCTAAAAATTCCCCTTTTAACCACATTCAAATATATAATCCAGTGCTGTTAATTATATTCACAACGTTTGCTACAAACCTCACTCTTAAAGTCTAAGAAGTCCTGGCTTTCACAGAATCCAAGACCCCAATTGCCCTCACCCAAGCCCTACCCCAGCCCCTTTGATCAGATTAGAAATGTATTTATTGCATAAAATAAAAGTTACACTGAACACAAAAAGTAGATAAGACAATAAGTTTCTGAGAAGTTTCTGCTGCTCATTCCTTTTAAAAACATTTATTGGGGAAGCAGATGTGGCTCAAGAAGTTGCACTCCTGCTTACCACATGGGAGGTCCCTGGTTTAGTTCCAGTGCCTCCTAAAGAAGACAAGCAAGACAGTGAGCTGGCATGCCAAGCTGACACAACAAGATGATGCAACAAAGGAGGAAAAACACAATGAATGACAAAGCAAGGAGCCCAGGTGGCTTAAGCAATTATGTGCCTACCTTCCACACGGGAGGTCCCTGGTTTGGTTCTAGTGCCTCCTAAAAAGAAGATGAGCACACAACGAACAAACACAGCAAGCTCAAACAATGAGGGTGGTGGCGAGAAATAAATAATTTTAAAAATAATAATAAATAAAAACATTTATTAAGTACCTATTGATCTGTTGTTAAAATAAATGAACAGAATGGACAAACTCCCTGTTATTATTGTAGTAGGTAAAAACAAACAACAATTAATAAATAAATATATACTATGTCAGATGGTAATAAATGCTAAGTAGAGAAACAAAGTAAGTCAAAGTGGAAAAGGAGTGCTAAGAATGAGGTTCTATTTTATATTGGGATAGTTTGGGAAGGCCTTACTAATGGACATTTTCAACAGAAAGTCAACCATGCAGACTTCTGGAGAAAGAGAATCCTGGAAGAAAGGGAGAATCATTTCAAAGAGCTTGTAGCAGAATTGTGCTTGGCATATTGGAAGAACAGGAAAAAAAAAAAAAAAAAAAAAGCCAGTGTGGAAGAAATTGAGCCATCTAGAAGAGCAGAGGAGTGAATGGACTAGGACAGTGGTTCTCAAACTTGGATGCACATTGGAATCACCCTGGGAGTTCGAAAAACATGGATATCTTGATCTACCCCTTGAGTTTGTGATTTACTTGGTCTGCACTATGGCCTGAACATCAGGATTTTTTATAACTACCCCCCCCCCAAGAGATTCTAATATGGAACAAAGTTTGAGAATCAGAGTAAGATTGCCTAAAAGTTTTTTTAACCCACAAGGGGTCAGTGATATTATCATGGAGTGAGATCAGTCAGAGTGGCTGTTTTGTTTTCTCCAAGCGGTTCTGATGCCTGTTTCAGATGCAAAGTAGGTGGAAGGCTGGATTTAATTAGGGTAAGAGGTTTTCCATGTAAGTAATGAAGAAGAGAGAAAAAAGAGTGTTGAGACTCTATGCAAGAGAGTTATTATAATGAGGGATCACAGAATCTAAACTGGGTAAGTAGAAAAATAAGGCCATGAGAGGAATAAGGAACAATGTTAGGATAAATGAAACACAAGTCTTAGGGGACTCAAAGATTTATTCCTGTTGGGCACTGGAGGGAGAGAGTTGGAAAGATAGGTAGTGGTGATTATAGAGATTACAAAGTAGATACAGTAATGGAAAGATCTGCTGTTTGACCATAGAAGTGGGTGATCAAGGAAGAGTAGAGAACAAGATTGTTGGTGGAGAAGATAAAAACTGAGAGCCAGGGTCAACTATGGAAGGATACTCTATGTGGTTATTAAAGTCACCAAAAATTACGACAGCAATATTAAAGGAAGTGACAGTAATGTAAGTGTTAACATGTTCAAGGGATGGTAAGGAATGACTAGGGCTAGGGATGTCTACTGATGACTACAACAAAGAGGAATCAAGGCAGTGTAGGAACTTCAAAGCTGAGAGATTTCCAAGGAGGAAGGAGGGAAGATGGACTGGAAGTAGCAGTGAGCTGCAAAGAGCTACTCCATCCCCAAGCTCAAGTTTCAGCATGAGCAAGAAGGTGAAAGAAACATTCAAGAGAAGATATTAAAGATAATAAGGAATTTGCCAGTGACAGAACTTGATTCTCCAGGGGGAGAGTTTGGAATTGGGAAGAATGGAAGGGTGAGTTAGACTGTGAATTAAGATCCAAGCCATAAGACAACTTGGTGTACTTGAGGTGAATATGTGTAAAATCCTTCAAACAGTTCTTGGTACACAGTAAGTGTTCTATACGTGTCAGTTATTATTAATATTATGGTGACTAATGTGAACAGGGATGCAAGTCACGCTGGAATTAGTTCCAATGGATCCTTGGGCCAATCATATTGATAAACCTGTGATTTGGGGGGTAAAGGTACAGATCTTCACAAAAGCATGCAGAGTTCTGGCTTTGTATAAAAGGGAGTAAAGTTCATGTCATGGAAAAGGGAACTGAGAACCCTGAATAACCAAAATCCTGTGAAATTAAAGAAAGCTATTAAGAAAAAGAAATCCATAAATCTCGGGGAGAGAAAAGGAATGCCTTCACTGGACCTGGAATTTTGAGAAATACTTGAAAGCTAGAAAATAATAGGGCAACAGTAAGTCGTGTGTGTCAGTTGTAACTCATGCCCACAAATTCTCTGATACTCCTCCCTTCAAAGGTGGAGGCTAATTTTCCTCCCCTTCAGTGTGGCCTATACTTAGTGACTTGATTCTGATGGAATAAAACATAGCAAAAGTGACAATGTGTGACTTCCAAGACTAGGCCACAAAAAGCATTTTGGCCTTCTACTTGCTCTTTCTCTCTTGGATCACTACCTCTGAGGGAAGCCAACTGCCATGCCATGTTGGGGAAAGCCAACCCTAACTAGCTCTATAGTGAGGCATATATGGGAGAAACTGAGGTTTTTACCAACTTGCCAGCCATACAAGCCACCTTGGAAGCAGATCTTCCAGTTCTGGTCGAGTCTTCAAATCACTGCAGGGCAAAATCTTGACCTTATGAGAGACTCTAAGCCAGAACAACCCAGCAAAGGCACTCCCAGTTTCCTGACCATCGAAACTGTGTGAAATACTAAATGTTTAAACTGCTAAGTTTGGGGAAAATTTGTTATGCAGCACTAGATAACTAATGCATTATGTTTGAGCTTTGATGATTAAGCTGGACTCATATTTTTTATTGAAAAATGTCCTCCTTCACTTACTTCCTTCTCGGGTTATGGTACCTTACTCCCCGCACCCTTCTTAAACTGGATGCATGCCAATTTAGGAGTGGGATGGGTAGGAGCAGAGGTCTTTCCGGTCACCTTCTTACTGAACCTTGACCAACAGACATCTCATCCTGAAGCAAGCCAAGTACCAAGGCAAGATAGCAGAAGGTGTCTTTTATTTTTTTATAACATCCCCAAAGCATAGAAAAGAAATGGATTTTTTCCATGTACTAATGCACAAGAATTACTCTAAGACGCCGTCACTCTTAGCAGTCTAAAAGGTCTGATTGTTTATAGATGTATGACCCTGAGGCTGTATCATCCAGGACTCTTCTTTTGTTGTTTTTGCTTTACTTCTACCATAATTTATTGAATTTTCCTTTCAAACTACAAAAGCAATACCTGCTTCTTACAACAATAAAACAACTGCCAGTGTGCAAAGAAAAAGCCAACAATCTTCCTCTTCCCAATTGCCAAGGTAATCAATGTTAACAGTTTGTTCTGTATCCTTATGTTCATGGACAAATATATAGGGAGATAAATATTTCCCTTTGTTTCTTTTATTTTTTACCTGTACTACACCATATTCATTACTCAGAACTATGCATTTTTTCATTAAAATATATTATAGATGTCACTCCATATTCATACAAATAGATCTAACTCATTGTTTTATATAGTTTCATAATATTCCACAGTATGAATTTATTTAGCCATTCTTCCCTTGCTGGTTATTTCCTGTATTTACCATTGAAAATACAGTGCAATAACCATCCTTTAAAATATATATTCATATACAGGGACTTATATTTCCTGAGACCTTAGTCCTTAGTGATTTATGAGTCATTGAGTATATTTTAAAATTTATAATAATGTTCCAGATAACTATTAAAAACATTTATAGTCTTTCACAGTTGGACCATCAGTGTATCAACATTTGCTTTTCTCCATACTTTTGACAGGGCTGAAAAGTGATAAACTTCTGCACTTTGGGAATGAAAATGATAATCCCAATACTGTCAATACTGTTTTGACTTACATTTCCCTATTAGTCATATTGACCATCTTCTCTTGTGTTTTGGGACAATGGCTATTCTTGTGGTCTTCATAGGACTTGCTGAAGGAAATAAGAGAGGTAGGTGTGTCAGTTTAATGTAATTATGAATTCCAAAAATATAATTGAATCATGCTTGTAAACTGATCTGTTAATCTGGGCATGATTAAGTTAGGATTAGGGCGTTGAGCCCCACCCCTTGGTGGGTGGGGAATTGAATATAAAAGGCAAGGCAAAGGACAGTTGAAGCAGTCTTTTGAGAAGAAGTTTTGATGTTGGAAAGAAGGCTCCAGGAGAAGAGAAGCAAGCCGTTTGCCTGATCGTCTACAGCTGACCTTGTGGAGGAAACAGGAGCTAAGCCCGGAGAGAAACGCAGCCCCGGGAAGAGAGGAACCCCAGAAGCCTGAACCCTGGCAGACACCAGCAGCTGTCTTGCTCTAACACGTGGCAATAGACTGTGGTGAGAGAAGAAACTTAACGCTTTATGGCCTGGTATCTGTGGACTTCTACCCCTAATAAATACCCTTTATAAAGACCAACCCATTTTTGGTATTTTACATTAGCACCCCTTTGGCTGACTAATACAGTAGGTGCTGTTTATATCCCTAAAGCTTCCAATACAAACTTTCAGAAAGTTAGATTCCTTCTGGACTAGGAAGACAGATGCGGTAGAGATGGCTCCCAGGATCGTCAGAGGAATTCTGGACTGGGACTATAAACAAGATGAGTGATGTGGTCAATGGTGCATATCCCCAAATATCAAAACCAGATGATTTTGTAGGGATACAGAAAAGGTGGAGAGGGAATCTTGAACTGTTAGTCCAACTTGTTTTGAGGGATCACTAAATTAACTCACACTGCAAATTCAGATGTGAAAGAAAATATAAATATTTTATCTGTCACATCTGGTTTTCCTTCTAGGCCTCTACTTTTCGTTTAGCAGGAATAAATAACTAAGTGTATTACATAGCTTAATCTTAGTCCTATCCATTAATTTGAATAGTTCCTTTAGATAGTAGTCTCTCATTTGGAAAAAAAATGCTAAGTCGCTCAGATAATTTCCTTCACCTCTGTGTTTCCCAAGATGGCCTCTGAGTGACAATAACTGTGAGAGGTGGTATGAATGATACATCATTAGTGGAGAGAGGGGGAGAGGGCCTCCCTGCCTCTATGTGTACCCACTGGTCTCCAGGCTTCCCTTGTCAAGTCTTTTGTTGTGTTTTGGTCTCATCTGTTGCTATTCCCCTTCTGTCCTCCCATGCTGTCATCTGTGGCTGGTGAACAGGTGATCTACTCTTTGGGCTTGAGTTATACTGCCACAAATCAGCAGCCAACCCTCATGGGCTTATCTGGATCCCTCTTTGAGTGTCTACCACATCTTCATCCCAGCCCCTGGCTTAGCAATCATCTCTTGATCTCTAACCTCAGTCGTGGGGTAACTTTCCTTGCCACAAAGGTCCCCTGAATTCCCCTGGTTCTCTTTGCCAAATAGCAACTGACAGTGGCTTGGGAATTTCCTCCATGCTCTCTATCTATCTGACCACACTGCCCTTTTCTCTTATCTAGATTGGGCTGCCCAACTCTAGCATGTGGGGACCCTGCATGCCAGGTACCTGGAGTTCCAAATTGGGGTATGGGATAGGAGCTAGTAGCCCATGGGAATATCCTCACTTCTCGAATGCCTCCCACCCATTTCTAAGCTGAAAACCTACATGCTAAATGCCAGGTTCTCCTCCATCTCTCTAATCTTCTTGTCCCAGAATGGAAAGGAGTCAAGGTCTTTTCATACTTCCCTATTTAATCTGTTATTTCTACTATCAGACATCAATTCTTGAGGGCTTGCTATAGAAGGTAGAAATAGCTTCTTTTCTAAAATACGGAAAACTTTAGGATTTACTTTTCCCCACGCCTTATTATTGATATGTCAGGTGTGGGAGGGATACCTCTAATAGAACTTAGCAAATTCTTTCTTATCACAACAACTTGCATGCAAAGTTATTTGCCTATTGCATCATCGCATTATATCAGAAACAAAATATTGCCTTGGTCTTCATCCTCGCACTTGTTTTATAACATTTGTAAGCCTCCTTTCCCACACCCACTCTCATCCCAAGAAGATCCACAAGCAAAGGACACAGCCCCAGCATGGCAAAAAGGAACAGCATATTAATATTTTTTAACAAATATTTTTATTATGCTCACTATGTACTAGACTGTTTTAAACCATTATATTTATTGATCCATTCAATTCTCATAATAACCCTAGGAAGTAGATACAAATACCATTCCTACAGATGCTACAGCACCTTTGCTATTAATCACCTATCTATGTTGCCAGCACATTCACTGTGAATAGTGCTCCTGAAATCTTTATGAGATTCAGCAACCCTGTAGGAGGCCCTACTCAGAGCCATCTGTATTTCCAAAGCTCCAAGCTCATTTCTGTGTGACTGCTCTGGGTCCAGCCAGTGGAATGGTTGTCTAGCAGCTTCACACCGGTGGGGCTGTCAGGGAAGGAAAGTCATGCCAAATGGTGCTGCACCGAAGGTCACACGTTGCCTTTACCTTTCATTCATTTTCCTTAAGACGTCCAGGCCCCCTCCCTTATAAGACCTGATGGGTTGGGCATTGGTGGCCTAAGTATAAAGAATTACCGAAACCTAGACCATATCAGAGTGAACCATGAATTTCTGGAGAATGTGGGAGTGAAAGAAGTAAGAGCACCGATGCTGTGGACTGCTGTCCCCCTCGGTCTGGCCAGCTGCCACCACCTGCAGTTTCTGGTGACCAATGAGGTCTAGAGCAGTGTTTGGCCGCACACTCCTTACTTAATCTCTTACTTAATCCATGGTCTATTAGAAGGCAGGTGGCCCAGGGCAGCAGCTCTGATCCCCACCACAGACAACCTTAGGGAGAAAGAGAAAGTGTGTATGCATTAGGGGGAGGCGAGGTGTAAGGTGCTGGGAAATTAAGGTTAGACCTTTGTATCAGTGATTTGCCAACGAATAAAAATCTCAACAATTAAAGGAGACTCGACAAAGAGAATGAGGTTTTATTATATTAGCTGGGTGGCAAGCAAGCAGTAGAGAGCTGTAGCATGTCCATGTTCAAAAAAAAAAACATTCTAAGGAGATTACTGAGCCTAAGATAAATAATGTAACAGATAATATCAAATATCTCTTAATGGTATACTCTAGTCTCAAGATCCTAAGGCATTCACAATGGAAGTTATACATGAGAATCCTGGAAAAGCTAGAATGTGATTGGCTCACTTGGCACTAAACAAATGGGCAAATATTAACCAATATACCATATCCCAAGTTCAGAATACCCCAGAGCACCTGGTGGGGAGTCAGCAGCTAGTTCCCCCATCAGTGAGATCAGCAGCACGTGACACAATCCTCAACCTAATGGGATTCACCTTCTTGCCAAACTGCAAAAGGATCGAACAAGCCAATCACATCCTCCCACAGGAACAAAGGGGCACCCAGCCTCTTGTCATTGCAAAATTTACCTTCCAGAGCACCTACTAATTCACTCTGCTCCCAAGTGCAGCCTCCTTGAGGCCCTGCCAGGCCAGCAGTGTCCTGCTCTCCCCAGGCTGTGAGGATATGACTAATAAACGGCTGTTAATCTCATCTGTCCAGTGTCATGTATCATGAGTTTGGACATCTTGTACTATTTAAGAAGGGGGACGCCTTCCTCACCAATGGGGTGAGTAGGAGGTGGTCAGAACACTTAGATATCATTTGAACTTGTATAACAGAGAAACTCCAAATAATAATGGCTTAAACAAGACAATTTTATTTCTTTCAGGTAGGAGGTCTAGGGCTGTTAGGGGGTGAGTCTGAAATCTTCAGAGACCCAGGGTTCTTCTATTTCTTCTTTTGATATTCTCAATATGAAGATTTCATCATAGCATCTATTACCGATGCTCCACCTCCATTCATCATGGGAACTCTCCAGTCAGCAAGAAGGAAAAAGAGGCAAGGGGCTAGCAGGGCTTCCCCTTAAATGATTGAAAGTTCCATGCAACACTTCCATTTCCATTGTCACATTGGCCAGGACTTGGTCATGTGGTTACATTTAGCTCTGAGACATGTCATCATTTTTAAAGATTTCTAAATGGATATTGAGGGATCACTAGGAGTCTCTGACATAGTTATTAAACCAGTAGTCCCCAAAGTAGACTGTTTATATCTGAGTAAGCATGCAAGACTATTCATTAAGGTACAAATAAAATATTTGACATTATATTAATTTTCGTCTCTGATTAAGAAATTAAGTTTTACTAACACATAATGTTTAGATTGATAGTGGCACCTTCACTTGGGTCCTATGCCAGATAGTCCCATATTACATACACTGTACACAGTAGGACTCTACAGCCCAGGGCCCTTGGTAGTGTAAACCTCACTCACTATACACTTTCAGCAGGTTGATTTTTAAGATGAAAAGTTTCCATGTGGAGTTACAGATTATGTGATCAGTTTTAACTGCATTAGCCATCATAAAAGGGATATTGGGCTTAAAAATATCCCTGTGGAAAAAAACTGCAGACTGAAGATAAGCTTCACAAAGCAAGCACAAGCAAATAACAAGAAAATGGAAGTCCTGTCACTTTTACTGCCAGTGCAATCTCTCTATCAGGCACATTATCAGCTAAAACATTTAAATATACATTTACTTATATTTATGATTAGTGATGAACTTTGCCTTATGGATATACAGTGCTTTAAGATATTAACAAAAATAGTAAACTACCAAAATTAATAAGAGATTTAAAAATATTACTTATTTCAAGCAACTCATCTATTTAAATGTTCTATTTTATATGAGAATCCCCTATATTTTTCATGTAACATTTATATAATCTAAAGCTACTTTAAAAATAATACTATAAAAAACTAAAAAATATTCTATTCTTTGTGTGTGTTTCAATGCATATATTAGCACAGTATTACTGAAGCAATGTGTATTTCTATAAATAAATGAATGTACAACCAATTGATACGCTCAAAAAATTTCAAAGATAATTGTGTGTGTTAAAAAAAAGTTTGAAGACCACTGCACTACACCCACCTCCAGCCTTTCTCTTAGGAATATAATGAAACTTTTGTTATAAAACTGCCAGCTTCTTAAACAGGGAAAATGGTTAAGACAAAAATATTTCCCTCTTCCTAAGAAGAGGGAAAGGAGCTGGCATTTAGTGGAAAATAATGACACGGAAGTTCTAGAAAAGAGAATGATGAGAAAAATTAGTCATTCACTATAGGAAGACTAGATAAGATTATTTTTCAAATTAAGATAAGTGAGCAAAGACATCTCAGTTCCTGAGATAGATAAAGGGAAAAAAGAAGAGACCGTTAAAAGGGCAGGTTGGGGGTGTCTCACCAGGGGCACCAATTTCAAGATTCTGTAAATGTAGTGGAGGTATTAGTTTGTTAACACCTAATACAGCAGCTCTTTTCCTTGGAGGATCCTTGCAGGTGAGGCAGTCCTGTAAGACTGAGCCGTACTACCAGGGAGAAGGGCACCTTTGCTGCAATCCTGCTGCACAGCAGCCTCTCTGGAAATGCTGCCTCCCAAGCCCACCCAGTAAACCAGAGTAGAGCTGCCTCCCTCCCTCTTCAGGGGACCCCAAGGAGAAGGAACAGCTATGCCTTCTGCCTGCCACCACCACCATCCCCACCCTCCTCTCCCTCTAGGAGCAGGGGTAGTTTGCATTGCTTTTGCACAAAAAGTGGGATAGCCACTGATGCTCTCAGCTTTGATCCTCTTTGGAGACCTTTGTGGATCTAATGTCACCAGCGCCGTTCGCTAAAGAGCCAGGTTTTTCCTTATCCTAGGTACCCAGGCTTTAAGTCAAGAGAGGTAGAGCTCTTCCTTTTTCTGCACCAGAAGAATGAGATTCCTCAGTTATGTGAGGCAGTTAAAACTTCAGTCCTAGGATACTGGGTCTTGGGCCCTTCTCTATACCTCCCAGTTCACACTCTCTAGACTGCTGAAAACCAAAGACAATGCCACCTCCTAGTCTATCTGAAGAGACCAAAGCTGTTCTAACACTTTTTCCACATTTTATTTTTCCTGCTCAGGCCACCCACACTGTCAGTCTCTATAAGGGCAAACACCATGGGCTATAATATGAGGTACAAAGATCCTTAGTGAAAAAAACAGACAAATATCAGAAACGGGTTCCGTGTAGGAGAGAGAAAGATAAAAATTCAAGACCACTATATTTGGTGTCTCTACTCTTGCCCCACTCTATTCTCTGGACTCTTCCTCCTCCCTTATGTAAAGCTGCCTGTTCTACTATAATTTCATCCTCTTGCTCAAAAGACCTTCACCACAAGAAGTTTCATCCTTTGGTTCTCTTTTACATCTTATAAATTCAATCCATTCATCTCCTCTACTCTGCCATTTTAGGCTCTGGAAGGGAAAGGTTTCTAGATGCAGGAAAGAATATGAGTATGGTTCACATTATTCTGAATCAATATACCTTTAGTACAGCTCTGGTCCAATTGTGGGTTTGTTTGTTTTTTAAAGCAGTTTGTTTTTTCTGTCAGTATAACATTTTGAAATATTATTATTTTTACATTAGAAACATTACAGGATTACAGATAATTCATGGAAAAATACAATGTTCACATATACTCTGCTACTGTTGATAATTTGTATTTGTGTGATACTTTATATATATATATATATATTTATATTTATATTTAAAGATGTTTAGATTATATAAATGTTATAAAAAATTACAGGGATTCCCATGTTCCCCGCCTCCCACACCTCCTATAACATCCCGCATAAACATCCTTCATTAGTGTGGCACATCACCTGCAATGGATATACACATCCTGGGGCTTTGCTACTAAGCATGGACCATAGTTCACATTGTAGACCCCACTCTCTCCCACACAGTTCTGCATGGTATATGCTGATGTAAAATGCTGAAAAAGCCTGTGGGGGTTTTTTGTTGCTGATTTGTTTTGTTTTACTAAGGTAGCTTAGAAATGCATATATGGAAGGCAAGTGATATTTTTCTCATAAACAACACAGTGAAATCAAATTTGAGAAAAAGACACTCTTCTTTATCACATGGGGTTGTCTCTATTAAGGGAGACATCACTGTACCATCAGTGATTTCTCTCCTGGCTATGAGGGAGAATAATGTCAGCCTTGGCGTTCCCACTCCTATCTGATTCTTTTAGTACTGGGCTTTCTATTTCCTGCCTACACTTCTCCAATGGCAAGTCCCTTCCTGGGATGGGCAGTCAGTTCCTCCTGTTGGAGACCCTCAGGGCAAGCATTAAGGCAACTCAAGAAGATCAATCAGGTTCACATACAAAATGAAGCCTCTAGGTGCCACAAGCTCTACCCCTAAGAGAGGCTTTTGAGAGGAGTGAAATCTAATTTTTAAAATTTCATTGACTAGGAAAATTTAGTAAACATATTTTTAAAAGATAATCACCAAAAGAAAGAGCACAGAGGTAAGATGGAGGAGTAGAGAGCTCCAGGGCTCAGATTGTCCTCCAAAGCAGCTAGCAAACAGCCAGTAACTGTCTGAAACAACTGTTTGAGGGCTTCAGAGACCAGAATAACACTGTACACCATCCAGGGAAGAGCGGAAGGAAGAGACTGATAAACTGCGGTAAAGAACTGTAAAACTCGCCACCCTATGGAGTCTGGTGCCCATCCCCCACTGGCATAGCAGGACACCTCAAGATCCAGTCCCTGGCTGGAAATAAAAGTTCTCTTCCCCGAAAATGGAGGGGAGCTATGGCCAAGCACTGATCATGGCTTTTTTTTTTTTTTTTTAAATAATTTTTTTCTTTAAAAAGATACTTAGATTACATAAAAGTTACACAAAAAATATAGGGATTCCCATATGACCCACCTCCCACACCTCCTACAACCTCCCACATAAAAATCTTTCATTAGTGTG
This sequence comes from Tolypeutes matacus, assembly GCA_026826555.1. Taxonomy (NCBI): domain Eukaryota; kingdom Metazoa; phylum Chordata; class Mammalia; order Cingulata; family Chlamyphoridae; genus Tolypeutes; species Tolypeutes matacus. The sequence continues at coordinate 911,263 of JAKSZT010054307.1, forward strand.
GCACATCACCTGCAATGGATAGACACATCCTGGGGCTTTGCCACTAAGCATGGACCATAGTTCACATTGTAGACCACACTCTCTCCCACACAGTTCTACATGTTATACGCTGATGTAAAATGCCTATATCTGTCATTGCAATGTCACTCAGGATAATTCCCAAGTCACAAAAAAGCCCCTGTATTACAATTGCTTTTCCCTCTCCCTGCCCCCAAAGCATCCAGTAGCTACTGGCTCCACATTAATGTTTTAATTTCTTCTATTACTTGAATCACAATATGTCTATAACAGAATACCAGTAAGTCCACTCTAGTCCATAGCTCTTCCCCCAATCCAGAGGAGTCTGGGATGGTGATGTCTACTCCACCTCCATGGATAAGATGGATGGGATGATCCTGCCTACAGCTGCAGACTCTCTCCATTCCCTGGGATGGCCGATGTCCATCCTCATCTCCCCGCCAGTTGTCCTGGGTGAGTCCATTGAGCTGTAGAGTAGGAGTTGCAGCTGCACTGAAATTCCAGGCCCAGCTGGCACATGGGCAGGCCAAAGACTCCAGTCTCTGGAAGTACACCTACAAACTCCAGCACCACATATAGGTTTGAATAGAAGGGACTGATGGACCTTGTGCAGGGAGAACATATTTGAGTCCAACTCTGTCACTCTCAGGAGAACAGATTCCAAAGTTGGGCCCACTGATACAGTGCCAAACTCCGGAGCTATCCGCTCTGATATAGGACCTCGGTGTCTCCAGAGCCCTCAGGACCCCCTCTATTAGGGGTGATATCCACATTGGAAGCCTATGAGGTCCTACTGAGATGTGCATAAGCATTACCTCTGGGATGACCTCCCGACTCACTTTGAAGTGTCTTAGCCATATGAACTCATTTGTCTTTAACTTTTCCCCCTTTTATTCAAGGTCTTTTTCCAGTCATATTGCCAGTGGGCACTAGGTAGTAATCCCTCATTGCCAGGGAGGCTCATCCCCAGGAGTCATGTCCCATGCTGGGAGGAAGGTAATGCATTCATTTTCTGAGTTTGGCTTAGAGAGAGCCCACATTGAGTAACAAGGAGGCTCTCAGGGGGCAACCCTTAGACACCCCATAACAATAGGCTAAGTTTCAGTTTCAAGAGCAAAGACTCTTAAGGTTAGTCATCAATAACAAGAGCTCATCAGTGGATCATCCTCCTTAGCCAGACACTGCCCCTGCACTTGGGGGACTGTTGCTGCTCCCTTGGAGAATGTGGCAGAGCTCTTCAGGCTGGGAATTCAGTATTCTCTCATTTACTGAGTGATTCTCCACCCACTGTTACCATGCCCTGTGAGCATTTGAACAATTTTATAGACCTTTTATGCATGTTCAGGTGAACTTCCTCCCATGAACCCCCATCCCTGACACCTCCCACCAACGATTCTCTCCCGCCCCAGTTGTAACCGTTCTGTGATCCAAAGCTTCTTTAAAGATGAAGCCAATTTAATAGCCAAATACAATTAATAGGGAAATGAAATAATAATTATAAGTTTAAATGTAAGAGATAAAATACATGAAAACTTAAAAAAAAAACACCTAAAAATAAAATTAAATTAAAGGATTGGGATATTCAAAAAATTGGAAAAAGAAATTAAAGAAAAAAAAATTTTTTTTGACATTTTGCCTTTTATCACTGCAATATCAGGTGTCCAGTCTGCACCATGGCACCTTCCCCTTCTCATTCCTCAGTGTTTCACTATTTTTCATTTAATTTTCAAAGAAGTTTTAGGTCACAGCAAATTCACACACAGAATACAAGAGACTCTCATATACCCAACCTCCTCCCCCTTTCCTCACCCCATATTAAAACTTTTTTTATGTGGATGGTAGCATTGTTATAACTGTTACACAGTTAGTGAAACATAGCTACTAAACATTGTCAATGGTTTACAGTATGGTTTACATTTTAAACCGTACAATTTTATACATTTTGATGATATTTACCATGTCCTGTGTCCATCACTGTAAGGTAATGAAAAACATTTCCACTTACCACTAAATACCCCCTGTTTGATCTATTCTGTTCCTCCCTCCCCATCCCCCCGGGGCCCACGACGACCCCCTGACTTGACTTATTGGATGAGAAGACTCATAGTTACATGCAACAAGAGGTCTTGACACACTGGTTTGTCCTCCCCTAATAGGAACCGCCCTTGCTCATAAGCTTTTGATTAACAAATCCAGACCACTGTGTCCCAGTTCTGAGGGCAGCTACAGTTTCAGCAAGCCCAGAACAAAAAGCAGCCAGCAGCCTCTGCTTCAGCCCCACCCTTGGCAGGGGTGGAAGTGGAGGCAATGTAGAGACACAGTGCCTGCTTGCGGCTGTGAGGAGCAGCTTGCTGAAGGGTGGTTCTTCCCCTGGAACCAGCAGATGCACAGCTGAGTACTGATCATGACTTTTGATTAGTGACTTCAAGATTGCTCTGAGGGCAGCTACAGTTTCAAAAAGTCCAGAGCAGAAAGCAGCCAGCAGCCTCTGTTCAACACTGTCCCTGACAGGGGTGGAAGTGGGGGTGAATTAAGGTTATGCTGCCCTAATGAGGCTGTGGGGAACTATTTGCTGAAGGGTGGCTCTTTGCCAAGAACAGGGTGGGGCATGGTCCAGCACTGTTAAGGGTTTTTGATTAGTGAATGCAGATAGCTGGGTCCCACTTCTGACCTACGTTTCAAACCATCCCAGAAATAAGAAACTGGCAGCCTGGGCTTAAACCACATCTCCAACAGAGGCAGAGTTGATTGAGACTTAAAGACACAGTACCACCTTAGGACTGTAGGGAACTGTTTGCTAAAGACCACCATCTGCTGGGCAGGCCAGGAAAGCATAAATTCAGTGAGCTGTCAAGGAGAAGTTTGGCATCCTTTTGGATCTTCTCCCAGGGCATTTTGGAAACAATCTACACCCCTCCTTAATGTTCCTTGACCCTGTTATGACTGGGAAGTACTGACTTGGGAAAAGAAGAAGTTGAATTAAGGGCCAAGGAAGAGCCTTAGTGCCAGCCCAATCAACAAAAAGACTCCAGGTAAAGGAGACAAACTGGCCTCCAAAGTAAACTCATAAAGATAATCATATGCTTAGACACCAGCAAAAAATTACAAGCCATACTAAGAGACAGGAAGATATGGCCCAGTCAAAGGAAGAAATTAAAACTCCAGGGAGACACAGAATTGGAACATCAAAGATGTTCAAACAAATCTCCTAAATCAAGCTGAGGAGAGGAAGGAAAATTTGGCTAAAGAGATAAAGAATATTAGGAATACACTGTGTGAGCACAAAGAAGAATTTGAAAATGTTAAAAGCAACAGAACAGAAATGATGGGAATGAAAGACACAATAGAAGAGATTAAAAATATACTAGATGTATGAAACAGCAAATCTGAACAGGAATAAGAAAGAATCAGCCAGCTAGAAGACATGACTGCTGAAATCTTACAGACAGAAGAACAGATAGAAAAAAAGAACGGGAAAAATTGAGCAGGGTCTCAGGGATTCGAATGACAGCACAGAGAACACAAACATACATGTTATGGATGTCCCAGAAGAAGAGAAAAGGGGCAGAAGGAATATTTGAGGAAATAATGGCTGGACATTTTCCAACTTTTATGAAAGACATAAATACACATGATCAATGTACTCCAAACAGAAGGAATCCTAATCAGAATGTCAGATGACAAAGATAAGGAGAGAGTCCTGATAGCAGCAAGAGAAAAATGATTTATCACATACCTGGGAAGTGCTAAAAGCTAAGTGTCGATTTCTTATCAGAAACCATGGAGGTGAGAAGGCAGTGGCATGATATATTTAAGATACTGATAAGTAAAATTGCCAGCAAAAAAATCTTTATCCAGCAAAACTGTTCTTCAAAAATGAGGGAGAGTTTAAAATATCCACAGATAACCAGAAACTGAGTTTTTGTCAACAAGAGACCTTCCCTCCAAGAAATATTAAAGGAAGTTTTGAAGGTTGAAAGTAAAAGACAGGGGAATGAGATTGAGGGGAGTGTAGAAATGAAGATTATCAGTAAGGGTAAAATAAAAAAGAGTAAAATAAAAGACCAAAAAAGATATTACATGTAAAAACCAAAGGGTAAAATAGCTGAAGGAAGCACAGTTTTTACTGTAATAGCACATGTTAATGGATAAACCCCTTCAAAAGAAACTGATTGGCAGAATGGATAAAAAAGCGTAATCCATCTATATACTATCTACAAGAGACTCACTTTAAAACCAAGGACACAAATGGGTAGAAAGTGAAAGAATGGAAAATGATATTCCATGCAAATGATAATCAAAACAGCTAGGGTAGCTATACTAATATTGGACAAAATAGACTCTAAATGGAAAATTGTTACATGAGCAAAGAAGGACACTAAAAGGGGCAATCCACTAAAAATAGATAACAATCATAAATATGTATGCATCTAACCAGGGTGCCCCAAAATATATGAGGCAAACACTGGCAAAACTGAAGGAAGAAATAAATGTCTCTACAATAATAACTTGACACTTCAATACACCACTCTCAACATTAGCTAGAACATTTAGACAGAGAATCAAGAAGAAAACAGAGAACTTGAAATATATGATAAATGAACTAGACCTAAAAAACATATACAGAACATTACACACCAAAACAGCAGCATATATATTCTTCTCAAGTCCTCATGGATCATTCTACATGATAGACCACATGTTGAGTCACAAAACAAGTCTAAATAAATTTAAATATATTGAAATTATACAAAGCACTTTTCTCTGACCATAATGGAAAGAAGCCGGAAATCAATAACAGGAAAAGAACTTGAAATTCACAAACATATGGTGTTAAACAATATATTCTTAAACAATCAGTGGGTCAAAGAAAAAATTGCAAGGGAAATGTGACACTTTAGCCTAACCATCACACACCTAGTGCCAACAATTGGTTCTAGTTAACAATAATGTTTTAATATTCTTTCATTTATTGTAACAAAAATGCCATAACAATGCTAAGTGTCAATAATAGGAGCTTATAAGCGGTATGGAGTTTTTTTCTTTTTGGAGAAATGAAAATGTTCTAAAATTGATTGTGGTAATGAGTGCACAACTCTGTGATTATACTGAGAGCTATTGATTGTACACTTTGAATGGACTGAATGGTTGGTGTGTGAATAAAATTCCTTTCTCAAATAAAAGAAACTATAATCATCATAGTTTTATTAAACTAAATATATATAAATATAAAATATATATATACACATACATACATATTTATACCAAAAAAGTACAAAAGATAATCTCAGGACAATCCTTTAATTTAGTTTTATTTCATTTTACCTAAATTTAAAATTATTTTGAAAATTCACTATATTGTTATTTTTTTCTTATTTCCCTCAGTCTAGTAAAAAGTTAGCAAACACCAGCCCTTGGATCAACTACTGGGCTAGAGGAGAATACCAGAGGACAAGCAGCTTTTGAAAGAAGCTTTTTCTGTTACATGTTAAAGGGGAGAGAGGAAAAGGAAGCTGACATGGTTATTCTGAGCTTAAAGGAGAGATTTTCACAGGCTTTTTGTCTAGAATGTAATCTTTTTGAGGACAAGACCATTTCTGGCAATTCTTCAGACTCCCCACAGTGTCCAACAAAACACTTGTCTATAGTAAAGGCATATTTTAAATTTGATTACATGTAGATTATTATAATCACTTCTTCCAATTTATTCCACTTATTCTATACTTAGCATAGGTTTATTTGCATGATTTTTTTCTTTTGGGGGGGCTTCTTTGTCTACTTTAAATATTAAAGTAGGGCAAAATCTATGATGCTTTGTTTGTATGTATGTGTGACAGATAAGAATCTCAGTCCATGAATATAAGGGTTAAATAAAATTTCCTTTTTCTACACTTTAACCTATTTTTTCAAGTCCCATCCTACTGAGCTTTGAGGAAATTATTACTTAATTTTCCTTGAAACTCAATTTCTCTTTCTTGGGGTATACAGTTTCCTAGACCCTTATGAATATGAAAGACTGGTGTAGGAGTGGTCCTTTAAGCATTGAATCATCAGTCCACATAGATTTTTACCCAAAAGGTGTACATTTATCCAGTAGTTTTTTTTCAGCTGCTTCTGTGCCACACCTGGGACAATAACTCATAATGGGTTGACATACTTCTTTTGGAAGCTGATAAAACAAAAAGAAGTTGACAAGAAAATCAGTATAGATCAGAAAACTTGAACAACCTACTAATAAATTTATCTGAATTGACATATATAGACCCTGCACCCCTAAAACTTCAGAATACATTCTTTCCAAATACACACAAAACATTTTCTAACTGACTGTAACCAGATTTTGTTTAGGTTCTTGACTAAGCAAAATGAAATGAATTTCAAGAGCAAATTTATTAAAGTAAGGAGGAAGGAAAAATTGGAGAAAATAACAGATCATGGGTCCCAGAGAGAGAGGAAGGGGTTGAAGAGTACAAAGAGGGCTGATTTATAGAATACAGTTTCCCATTATAGATTATAAATGCCCAGGTTTTACTTGCATATTGATCCAGGCGGGGGCAAGAAGGCTAGAATAGGGGTCCAAAGACGAGAGAGAGAGAGAGAGAGAGAGAGAGAGAGAGAGAGAGAGAGAGAGAAAGTGTTCAGCCTTTGCGCTTGCTTTTCAAACCATTAATTATTCCTCCTCTTTGCTAATGGCATGGGAGGAGTCCCAGCAGTTTGCTGTTTTGATTGATTACCCCACCAATCAATCCCCCAGGAGGGCCCAATGATAAAGTCCATGGAGAATATCTGGGGCTTCTCCTGGCTTCCGGAGGAAACCTCATTCTGAATGACAGAATCTGCGAGCGTTTTCTAGCAGCCATCTTAGGGGGATACTAATGTACACGTGGACTTCTTGCCAGGTTCCAGATCCATCTATTGATTCCCTATCTAGCCTGCTTCATGACCAAGAGCTAGGTCATAAAGCAAGTCTCAAAAATTTCATAGGATTAAATTAATATAAATTAGATTCTTTGACTACAGAGGAATCAAGTTATAAATATTTAATATGTTTTAATATTAATAAATACATTTCTAAGTTATGAATATGTTTAAAAATGTCAGTGGAAATTAGAAAACAACATATCTGAAAATAAAGATATGATGTATAAAACTTGTGGGATGTATTTATAATTGTGATTAGAGGGAAATAGATATACTTAAGTAATTTATTGGAAAGGGAGAAATATGAAGATTAATCAAGTTTCCATAACTTGGATCCAGCTAAGGATTCATAATTCAAGGAATTAAAAAAGCAACAGCAACTTAGACTCTAATAAAATAAAATAAATAATAAAGGTAAAAGCAAATATTAGTTAAATAAAAAAAAAAAACAAAATAGAAAATATTTTTAAAAGCCAAAAGTTTGTTATTGAGAGAAACTTAAAAAGTTGATAAACCCATTCTTAGGTAGTTCAAGAAATAAAAGAAGCAAGCACACAAAAAAACAAATATCTTATTCTATGGACATTTGAAAGATCATAAGATATTATAAACAACATTTATACCAAAACTTTAAGATTCAGATTAAATTAGCCTAGGAAAATAGAATCCATGAAATCTGAAACAAAAAAACATAGAAAAACTTTATATTAAAAAAAAAAGTCAAATCCACAACTAAAAATCTTTCTAAAAAGAAAACCCCCATTCCCAGATTATCACTACCAAACATCTATCTTACCAAAAACTTTTGCAGACATAAGAAATAAGGGAACTTTTCCCAACTTATTTGATAAGAAAAGTAAGACATGATACCAAAATTTTTAAAAGACAACAGAAGAAAGGAAAACTTCAGAATAATCTCACACGATAAACATGGATACAAAAATTATGTACAAAATATCAGCAAAACATATCCATAACATCGAATAACATATTCAGGATCAAAAATCATATTGGATTTATTCTAGGAACATAATATTGGAGTGACACTTTAAAATTAGTCAATTTAATTTACCCCAATACAGAAATAAGGAAAGAAAATTATAATCATCTCAATAGGTGCAGAAAAAACATTTCATCAATTTCAGCATTCATTGTTGATGCAACTCATAGCAAATGAATACAAGAAGAGAACACAGCAAAATACATTGTAGAACATAGATTTATTTTGTGACATCAATCTGGCTGTTCAATATATATTTTGGTTTGCTCCTTAATTCTCTCTGTTCAAGGTAATAAAAAGCTGGCTGATGAAGGGCTTAATATATACATGAAAGCCCTCTATTTGGAAAAAGTATTTCACAAGCTCAACGAGGCATGTAAAAAATTAATTGCATTTAACAGGCAGCTTGAAACATGAGCAATGTGAAAGAAGTAGCAGGAATAGAAGAAAGAGATTCTAGGGGGATTGTGGGAAGATAGTAGAGGAGGGAGATCCAAGACTCAGTACTTCTACCAAAACAACTATTAAATAGGGAAGAACTGTCTGAAAAAACTATTTTGAAACTCCAGAGGCCAGAAGAACACAGTACAGCATACAGGGAAGAGCAGGAAGAATAGGTTGATAAATTACAGTAAAGAACAGTAAATTACTTTCTCCACATGGCAGCTACTAGCACCACCCCTCACTCTCATGGCTGGCCACCCTGGGGTCCAGTCCCTGTCTACCTCACTGGTGACAGAAAGGGACATAAAAATCCTCTTCCTTAAGATCTAAGGTGGGCACAGCCAATCACTGATGATGGCTTTTGGTTAGCGATTTCAGATTGCAGGGAGACCAGGGTCTGAGGGAAGCCATTGTTTCAATCCACCCCAGACAGGGGTGGCAGTGGTAGAGAATTAAGGATGTTGTGCTTCCTCAGGGCTATGGGGGAGAGTTACTTGAAGGGCTTCACTTGCTGGGCAGACTAATAAAGCTCAGCTTTGGGAAGCCATCCGAGTTCTTAGCAGCCTTCCTGATTCCCTCATCAGGGCTGTGAGTTGCCAGTCGATCTGTGCCTCCTTGTGGGTCCCTGGTTCTGTTTTGGCTGGGAATGACGGATTTGGGAAAGTCCTTTCTAGCATGCCCCTCCCCCCAGATTTGTCCTCCAGGCAAAAGCACCTTGAAACAAAAAGGAGTGTAAGAAACCATAGAGGTGGAAAGTCTGAAGCAAAGGTTTACAGGCTTCAAACACCCAGAGGATCTGTCTTGTGAGAAATAGAGGTCACACCCAAACTCCTGTAAACAAGGGACCTACAAAACAACAAATAAGACAGAGGCCCAGAAAGACAGGGAAAACACAAAACACTGCATTCACCTAGGGCAGAGCTTCCTGATAGCAGGGCTGAAGCTCAAGAAAATCTCTGTCTTCTTACCAGCTGGTTACAAAATCAAGAAACAGGAAAACAGGTGTAGCCCAGTGTAACTCAGTGGTTGAGCTCCTGCTTCACAGGTACAAGGTCCCAGGTTCAATCCCTGTTACCTGCTAAAAAAAAGGAAGTAGAGAAAAATTAATAAACATATCTCAGGGAATAAATCTAAGAGTTAACTTTCTAAAGTATTAAAATGTACACTGTGTAACAAAAGAGTACAAAACAAAAAAAGAAACAGGAAATGATGTTCCATCCAAAGGAAGAGGATAAAAATCCAGAGCACACCAATAAAGAAGACCAGAATGTGGACATACAAAATGAAGCCTTTTAAAAAATGATCTTAAGAATGGTGAAATGAAGGAAAATATAGAGAAAGAACTAAAGAATATCAGGAAAACAAGGAATGAGCAATATGAGAATCTTATAAAGAGATAGAAATTTTAAAAAGGAACAAAACAGAAGTACTGGAGTTGAAGACCACAATAACTGAAATGAAAAATGCCCCAGAGGGTTTCAAGAGCAGATTGGATCTGGCAGAAGAAAGAATCAGTGAATTCAAAGACAAATCATTTGAAATGAATCAGGCTGAGGACCGGAAAGGTAAAAGAATTACAAAAAGTGAAAATAGCCTAAGACACCTCTAGGACACAATCTAGCATACAAATATATGCATTATGGGAGTCATAGACCAAGAAGAAAGAGATGGGGGACAAAAGAAATATCAAAAGAAATAATGACAGAGAACTTCCAAAACAAAGCAAAAGTCATGAACATACACATCCAAGAAGCCCAGAGAACACCAAACAGGATAAATATGAAGAAAAATATATTCCATCATGTACCGACCACAGCATTGAATGCAAAGAACAAGGACAGAGTTCTGAAAGCTTCAAGAGAAAAACAACATGTTATGTACAAGGGGGTTCCAATGAGATTGAATGCCAATTTCTCATCAGAAACCATAGAAACAAGAAGCCAATGGATTAAATACTTAAAGTGCTGAAAGAAAACAATTGCCAACAGAATTTTAAATCTGGTGAGAGTTTCTTTCAAAAAAGAGAGATTAAGACAGTCTCAGATAAACAAAAGCTAAGGGAGTTCATCACCACTAGACCTACCCTACAAGCAATACTAAAGGCCATTCTTCAAACTGAAAGGAAAGGACACTAGACAATGGTTCAAAGTGGCATAAAGAAATAAAAACTTGTGGTAAAGGTAACTATTTGTTTAATTATAAATGCCAGTATTGTTGTAGTGTATTGTTTGTTATGTAACTCCACTTTTTACTTCCTACAGGTGCTAAAATACAAATGCATAACAGTAATGACAAATCTATGATTTTTGGCATGAAATGTACAAAAATATAAGTGGTAACAAGTACAAAAATAAGGTTGGGGAATGGAAGGATATAGGAAAATTGTATGTGTATCTTATTGACATTATTATCAAACAAAATATGATTGTTATATATTTAGGATGTTAAATGTTAATGCTATGGTAACTACAAAGAAAATAGATGAAAAATATATCCAGATAGAAAAGAGAAGGCACTCGATATGGTACAGCACACACATAAAAAAAAATCAAATATAAAAGTAGGCATTAGCAGAAGAATTGAGGGACAAAATGTATGACATACAAAGGCTAAATAGCAAAATGACAGAAGGTAGTCCTGCATTATCAGTAGTGACTTTAAATGCAAGTGTGATTAAACTCTCCAGTCAAAAGACAGAGATTGGAGCAATGGATTTAAAAAAGCATTACCCAACTCTATGTGATCTGCATGAGACTCATATTAAATTTTAAGCTACAAGTAGATTGAACATGAAAGGATGGAAAAAATATAGCATGCTAGCAGAAATAAAAAGAGAATGAGGGTAGCTACACTAATATCAGATGAAATAGACTTTAAGTAAAAAAAAATGTTACAAGGGACAAAGATGGTCATTATTTAACGATAAAGAGGACAATTCCAAAAAGAGATATAACAATTATAAATATATATACACCTAACAGCAGAGCCCCAAAATATATGCAGCAAATACTGACAGATTTGAAGGGAGAAATTGATGGTTCTACATAAACAGTAGGAGACTTTTATATATATATATTTTTTTATTTTTTACTTTACCAAAAGGTCCCAGGGATCAAACCCGGGTCCTTCCATATGGTAGACGGATGCCCAACCACTTGAGCCACATCCGCTTCCCAGTAGGAGACTTTAATAGACCATTTTTGATAATAGAAATCTAGTCAGAAGCTCAATAAGGAAATATAAGACTTGAACAATATTCTAAACCAATTAGAACTTATAGAGATATATAGAATACTTCATCCAATAACAACAGAATATACTTTCTTCTCAAGTGCACATGGATCATTCTCCAGGACAGACCATATGTCAGGTCACAAAATAAGTCTCAATAAATTAAAAAATATTGAAATCATATAATTTATATTCTCCAACCAAGATGGAATAAAGCTAGAAATCAATAACACAGGGAGAAATGGAAAATTCAAAAATATGTGGAAATCAAACAATATATTCTTGAACAACCAATGGTTTGAAGAGGAAAACAGAGGCAAAATTGGGAAATATCTTTAGGCTGATGAAAACAAAAATACAATATACCAAAACTTATGGGATGTAGTGCAGGAAGTGTGAGAGGGAAATGTATAACTGTAAATACTTAATAATAATAAAAAAAGACTTCAAACAGAAAGCTGACCTCAAAAGTGGAATAACTAGAAAAAGAAGAGTAAATTAAACACAAAGCAAGCATAAGAAAGGATTTAACAAAGATTAGAGTGAAGATAACCGAAATTAAAAAAAAAAAAAAAACACAATAGAGAGAATCAGCAAAACCAAAGGTGGTTCTTTGAAATGATCAATAAAATTAAAAAACCATTAGCTAATTAACAAAATAAAAAAAAAGATGATACAAATAACAAGAAATGAAAAGAGGGACATTATTACCAATCCCAGTGAAATAAAAAGGACTAAGAGGCTATTATGAACAACTGTCAACTGCATACCAATAAATTAGATAACTTAGATAAAATAGACAAATTCTTAGAAATGCAAAAACTACCTACATTCACTCAAGACTAAATAGAAGATCTCCATAAACCAATAACTAGCAAAGGGATTGAGTCAGTAATTAAAAACCTCCCAACAAAGAAAAGCCCAGGACCAGATGGCTTCACAGGGGAATTCTACCAAACATTCCAAGAAGACTTAACTCCAATTCTGCTCAAATTCTTCCAAAAGACTGAAGAGGCGGGATCAACCCTACCCTCATACCAAATCCATATAAAGATACCAGAAGAAAAGAAAACTATAAACAAATATCTCATGAATACAGACACAAAAACCCTCAGCAAAATACTAGGAAACCAAATCCAACAGCAATTAGAAAAAATTAAACACCATGATCAAGTGGCATATATCCCTAGTATGCAAGGTTGGTTCAACATAAGAAAATCAATTATTGTAATACACTGCATTAACACAATGAAGGAAAACAAACAAACAAACACATGATCATCTCAATTGGTGCAGAAAAAGGCATTTGACAAAATCCAGCTCCCCTTCTTGATTAAAAACAAAAAAACACTTATAATACTTGGAATAGAAGGAAACTTCCTCAATATGATAAAAGACATATATGAAAAGCCCACAAATAACATCCTATTTCATGGTGAAAGACTGAAAGCTTTCCCTAAGATCAGGAAAAAGACAAGGATGCCCAGTGCCACCACTGTTATCCAGTGTTTTACTGGAAGATCTTGCCAGAGCAAATAGGCAAGAAAATTAATAAAAGGCATTCAAAATGGAAAGGAAGAAGTAAAAGTTTCCCTATTTTCAGATGAGATGATCCTATATACAGAAAATCCTGAATAATCCACAACAAAGCTCCTGGAGCTAACAAATGAATTCAGCAAACTGGTGGGGTACCAGGTCAACACCAAAAATTAGTCGTGATTTTACATACAAGCAGTGAACAATTGGGAGAATAACTAAAGAAAAAAATGTCTATTCACAATAGCAACTGAAAGAATAAAATACCTAGGAATAAATCTAACAAAACATGTAAAGGACTTGTATACAGAAAACTACAAAACATTGGTAAAAGAAATAAAAGAAGACCTAAATAAATGGAAGGATATTCCATGTTCATGATTTGGAAGTCTAAACTATGACTATGTTGTCAATCCTACCCAATTAATAAGCAATTAATAAATGCAATCCCAATAAAAAATTCCAACACCCTTCTTTGCAGAGATGGAAAAGTCAATCATCAAATGTATATGGAAAAGTAAAGGGGTCCTGAATAGCTAAAACCATCTTGAAAAAGAAGTATGAAGTTGGAGGACTCATACCTCCTGATCTGAAAACATATTACAAAGCCACTGTAATCAAAGCATGGTACTGGCACAAGGACAGACATATGGAATCAAATTGAGAGCTCAGAAATCAATGCTCACATTTTGGCCAACTGATTTTTTTTTTTAGTTAGGCCAGTAAAAAGAATTTATTTGGAAATGGGGAAAAGGAATAGAGCTTGCTGAGAAATGGGAGAGAAGGACGGAAATATACACTAGGATTTAGTGCGGGCTCCTCTAGGCAGAGAGAGTGAGTCTGCCTTGTGTGATTACCTTTTAAATCATTAATTATTCCTCCCCCTTGTTAATGCTAAGGGGAGGGTCCACAGTTGTTATTGGTTACCCCAATGGTGGGGACCAATGATGAGGACCCCATCAAAATAAAAAATACATGGGACCTCATCAAAATAAAAAACATTTGTGCCTCAAAAGACTTTATCATGAAAATAAAATGATAGCCTTCAAAATGGAAGAAAATATTTGGAAACTTAAAAACTTGAATAGACAACTCTCCATAGAAGATATATAAATGGTCAGAAAGCACATGAAAAGTTGCTCAACATCTTTTCGGGGAAATGCAAATCAAAACCATCAGGGAAATGCAAATCAAAATCACAATGAGATACCATTTCATACCTATTAGAAAGACTGCTATTAAAAAAACAACAGTAAATAACAAGTGTTGGATAGGATGCAGAGAAATAAACACTCATTGCTTATGGGAATTTGAAATGTTGCATCCATTGTGGAAGACAGTTTCGCAGTTCCTCAGAAAGTTAAGTATAGAACTACCATATGTCCCACAATCCCACTACTAGGTACATACCCAAAAGAATTGAAAGAAGGAACTCAAAAAGTCATTATTTTTACGACAATGTTTATAGAGGCATTTTCCCAATTGCCAAAAGATGGAGGCAATCCCTGTCCATCAAATGATTAATAGATAAACACAATATTGTATACACATATAATGGAATATTATTTTACTGTATACGGGAATGAAGTTCTGATATATGCGACAACATGGATGAAACTTGAAGGCATGTTGAAATGTCAGGCACAAAAGGGCAAATACTGTATGATTTGAAACAATTAGAATAAGCAAACTCATTGAGTCAGAATCTAGAATATAGGTTACAAGGGAATTGATGGGTATAGGGAATGGGAAGTTAAGGCTTCAGATGTACAGGGTTCCTATACAGAATGATGGAAATGTTTTGGTAATGGATGTTGATAATGTAGCAGAACATTGTGAATGCAACTAACAGCACTGAACTATATACTGAATATCATAAAAAGGGGAAATGTTAGATTGTATATACAGTAACAGAATAAAATTTTTAAAAATCTATGGAACTACACTGCACGATCAATGAACCCTAAGTTAAACCACAGTCTTTTATTAATAGTACAATTATAAAAATGTGCTATCATCAATTGTAACAAATGTTCCACACCAATGGAAGTTTGTTGTTGGTGTGGTCATGTATGAGAATCCTATTTTATGCTTGATTGTTTTTTAAACTCGCAACTTCTCTAAAAAAGGAAAAACATCTTTTATTCTTCCTGCGGATCATGATTGATTAACCCTGCCAAGATGATGATTCTTCTCTTTGCCTGCTGATCCTTGGACACAGGAATACAAATTGCCTAGGTGGCAATCATAGTTGGAAATTCAGTGGGAACCTTACTGTGTCCTCTGCAGAGTATGCCCCTTCAATCATGTAGAACCCAGAATAGAACAGATGGAAAACACAAATTCCCCGATACAGCCATTGGAAATGATGGTAAGTGAGGTTACTCTTGCTTTCACCCTTTGGTTCTTGACCTCCTGGGGGCACAGAACCATCTAGAAGTCTCTGATCCAGTGTACATATGGCATTCTGGAGGAAAGCACCCTATCCTTGCAGAGCTGGTCCTTCACCTATATCTTTAACAGGTCATCCAATGCTCTTACAGGATGCTTTTGAAGGGTACAGTATGTGATACAACCAGTAAATAGTTGTGGGACTACTCCTGCACTTACTTTGCTACAAAGTGAGTCCATTGGTTGGATGTTTTGTAGTGCAATACTCTATGCTTGTGGATCTGGCACTCTACAGCTATCCAGATCATGCTGGGGGTTGAGGCTCTACAGGCAGGAAAAGCAAACCCATTCCTAGAGTAAGTTTATATTCCTGTAAGAATAAACTGCTGGCCATTATAAGGAGGAAGCAGCTTAACTTGCCAATGAATAGCTGGCTTGTGTCCGTAAGAAACAGTACCATGTAGCAGGCTCATTGTTGGTCTCTGTTATTGGCATTTGGATAACCGGAGTGGCAGTGCCTAGAGCAGCTTTGGTAAGTGGTAACATATCATTGAGCCCACTCATAGCCTTTACATCTGTAGCTATGGCCATTTCACTAATTTACCCTTCAAGCCAGAACTGGGGTGGCCACTGACAAAGGCTTCTTATATCAACTGGCTGAGTCATTTAGTCTGCTTGGTTGTTTAGAGACCCTTCCATGTTTAATTCTTCCTGGTGGGCATAAATGTGTGAGGCAAAGATCTTCACACTTCATTTCCACTTCCATACACATGCCTCTACCCCAGAGTTTCTTGTCTCCGATCTTCCAATATTTTTCAATCTAGGTCCCTGACCAGCAAGCCATGCCATTTGCTATGCACATGAGTCCACATATATGGTAACCTTGGGCCACTTCTCATTTCACACAAAGTGAAGGACCAGGGGAACCATTCAAAGGGTCATCCGTTCAGAAAATTTTCCCTCCCTGTTCTTTTTCATGTCCATCCCTGACTGATACTATATGTAATCACCATCTAATTTTAACTTGCACCCAACCCACATAGTGAAGCCACCTATCCATAAACCAAGCCTGGGGTTTTTCTATGCCTTTTATCCGGATATACAGAATCTCTCTCGAAAGCCACTGGAGTGAGGGGGGGTACTGATGCAATCATGGCGGACCAATCATGGTGTTCTAGGTTACATGATTATGCAGCTTGCCTGTGCCCTCAAATGCTGCTCATGCTCAATCCCAAATGTACCAGTAGATTTTATGATGGATTGTGACTGGACCTACCTGACTTAATGACTTCAAAAGTCAAATAGACTTGCCTAATATCTCCTCTACTCCAACCTCACTCAGCATGTTACTAGCAGCAGATTATCACACCTCCTATTTTCCAGAGAATATCTAAGGAATCTTTCCACTTCAAAACCAAAGCCCCATGCCTTAACACTCCCTCTATGCTCTGTTTTCTCTGGAGAAAAAAAAATATCCCTACTGCCACCCAAATTACAGAGGTTAGGACACATAGAACTACAAATAATTCTATTTCGCAGGGTAGAATGTCTGAGAAGGATGTGCAAACTTCTGTTTCATAAATCAGGCTATGAATTCAGAATCACATCAGGGAAAAAATGAACTTGATGGGCTGCTGATTCTGGAAATATTGTTCTCTATCATTTTAACTTTCATAGTTTAAATTTAATCAGGTGTTTTTCTAAAGTTTAAAATCTTGCTATGGATAAGTCAATAAAGACTTACAGGTGCCTAGCACAAATTTGCATACGAACTCAATAAATTTCTTATGAAAACTGATATTTACTCAGTTTAGGCACATTTTGCTTCTTTTCTAATAACATTTCCAAACGTAAAAATAAACTAAGTCAGCATGATTATAACTGAGTGACTAAATTGTGCAAGCTATGATGATTCACAAATGAATCTTACTTAGGAATTATTACTTCTTCTCACCACCTGAAAGTTCCTTCCATTGCTGCCATGAGAAACTGAAATTTTGGTGAAAATATGGTGTAATTGTTGTAGATTCTTAGAAAAATATGAAATCTCTTAAAATTCAACATTAAGAAAAAATCCAATTTAAAATGTGCAAAAATGCTCCAAATAATGGAATACAACTCAGCAATAAAAAGGAATGAACTATTGATACACATAACAACTTGGATGCTTCTACTTATATTTAGTTTAATTGTTCTTTAATATCTTAAGGTAAAAAGATATACCATCGATTTTACACCATTTGTCTAATCTTATATAAAAATTTAATATTATAATTTCTCCCTAAAAATGTTTTTAGCTACATCCCACCATTTTTGGTATGTTGTGTTTTCATTTTCATTCAGTTCAAAATATGTTCCAGTTTTCCTTCTTGTCCTATGGGTTATTTAGAAGTTTGTTTTAATTTCAAAATATTTGGGGCTTTTCCAGTTATCTTTCTATTATTGATTTCTACTTTAATTACATTATGGTTAAAGAAGGTACTCTATCATTTTAATCCTTTTAAATTTGAAAATTTGAGACATGTTTCCAAGTCCAGCAAAGTGTCTATATTGGTGAATGGCCCATGTACACTTGAAAATAATGTATATTCTACTCTTCTTAGACAAAGTATTCTATAAATGACAATTATGTCAAGTTGATTGAAACTGTAGTCCAGGTCTTATATATTTTTACTGATTTCTATCTGTTGTTACATCACTTACTGAGAGTGACGTGTTGAAATATACAACTCTGTGGATTTTCTATTTCTTTTTTGAGTTCTGTCAGTTTTGTATCATGTATTTTGAAACTCTGTTTTTAGATGTGTACACATTTAAAAGTGTTATCTCTTTCTGATGGATTGTCCCCTTTATCACTGTGAATGATGCCTCATGTCCCCAATACCCTTGTAATGAAATCTATTATATCTGATATTAATATATCCATTCTAGCATTCATTTTTTTAAAAGTTTTCTTTCAAACTCTATACCCACTAAGCAAAATCACATGCTTTTTCCCTTTCCCCAACATCTCCTGGTAACTTCTATTTTCTGTCTGCAAATTTTCTATTTCTATATATCTCATATAAGTGACATGATACAATATTTGGCCTAATATACCTTGCTTATTTCATTCAGCATAATATTTTCAAGGATCACCCATGTTGCAGCATGTTTCAGAACTTCATTCTTTCTTACGTCTTTGTAATAGTCCATTATGTGTATGTACCATACACATTCATTCATTTGTTGATGGATACTTAAGTTGTTTCCACCTTTTGACTTTTGTGAATAATGCTGCCAATAACAGTGGTGTACAAGTATGTGTTTGAAAACCTGTTTTCACTTTCTTTAGGTATATATGAAGGAGTGGAATTGCCAGATCACAGAGTAATTTTATATTTAACTTTTGGAGGCATACCCATATTGCTTTCTATGGTACATTTTTGTGCCAGTCTACATTCCCACCAAAAATGTACTAGAGTTCCAATTTCTCTGCATCCTCCCCAACACTTTCTACTTTCTGTGTTTTAAATAAGGGCCACCCTTGTGGGTGTGAAATGGTATCGCATTGTGGTTTTGATTTGCATTTCCCTAATGGCTAATGATGTTGAGCATCTCTTCATATCTTTATTGACCATTTGTGTATCTTCTTTGGAAAAATGCCTGTCCAAGTCTTTGCTCATTTAAATGGGTTGTTTTTATAGTTGTATTATAACCATTCTATATAGATTCTAGGTATTTAGCTCTTATCAATATGATTTGCAACTATTTTCTCCCATTCTGCACTCCTTCTTATATAGTAGAGTGCCTCAGAAAAGACACTTCCCTTTTTAATAGCTTTCCCCAAGACAGTATAGGGCAGATTTCTGGTAAATTCCAGAAGGTGGGTTTCTAGAAATTTCCTCCAGCATAGTACATTGTAATTTCTCAGCCATGAAGTGGATCAAAGCCTCAACAGTGTTGGATTTCAGCCCTTGTGAGAATAGAAGATGCTTCTTCTTTGGGTACTTATTAGGTTATTAATATTTATCTTTATTTGTGCACATGAGGTTTCTGAATCAGACAAATTTCTTATTGTGCTCACTGTATAATTAAGAGCCAAAGTAACATTGCACAGTCTGGTGCAAGAGACTGGCGGCCTCTTACCCACTAGTCTTCCATACCCAGAAACTTTTAAAGTGATTCAATGAAGAGATATCCTACACAAAGGGCAAACTCACTCTGTATGTGTGGGATGAAGAAATATGGATAGTTTCCGTTTATAGAGGGAAAGGAAACTATTTTCTTTTCTTCCTCCCCTCCTGAGAAAAGATGGAAAGGATCTTTACTCTAACCCTTCTGTATGTAAAATAACTATCTTGAGGGGACAGTAAACCCAGTGTCTCTGGCTTTTACAACATAGAAATGTCTATATGGCCCGGGACTTTACTCTTTTGAAATATAAACAAGTAGGAAGATAATGCTATAACCTAGATGCTTATCCTGAAATGTAAACTTTGGCTTTTGGGGAAGATAAGAGAAGGTTTATTGGATGGAAACAATCAGCTCCGCCATTAGAGAAACAAATGACCTCATATCTAATCCTCATTGTATGTGAAAAGTAAAATGTTACTGGAGGAAATGAAAGCAAACATTCTCTGTCTTTATAATGGATACATTTTCCTGGCTCAGGAGACTGAGGTTTTCACAGATTTATTAAAAAATCCAAGGAAGATTTATTTCCCCACACTATTCTACCTTAGCCCTAAGAGTAGTGTCTGCTTCTTATACCTGCTACTCCTATTATTCTTTAGAATTCTCTTTTACTTTACTTACTTCTCTTCTTTCTTGTAGTTAATCATTCTTGATATTAAGCTTTTCCTATTCAAATTACTGTGTGGCTTGACTCCTGATTGGACCCCGACTTTAACAGAATTAGAACCCACCTTCTCCTTCACACATCTCTTACTAAGGCATCAAGAAAACTTGCCACTTTCTGCTCAACAGACCCAGTTTCTATAATTTCACCAATATAGTGGACCGGTGTGTTATTTTATGAAGTGTCACAAAAGCAAGATCTACAACAGAGAGCAGCAGAATTGCCATAGTCCTGAGGCAAGACTTCTAAAGTTTAGTTTTGGTCCTGCCAGTTGAAAACAAACTCTGGTTGTCCTTATAAATTGGTATGGAGTAAAAGTCATTATCTAGGTTAATAGCTATATACCAAGTGCCAAGTGCTGTGTTCATTTGCTCCAATAAAGATATTACATCTGGGACAGCAACTGCAATTAGAGTCACAACTTGATTAAGTTCACAATAGCCCAAAGTAGTTCTCCAATATACATCTGACTCCTACACAGGCAATACTGGGGGAATTAAATAGGGATGTTTATAATTACCCCTGCTTCTTTCAAGTCTTACATGGTGCCATTAATCTCTACAATTCCTGTAGTAATATGGTATTGCTTCTAGTTTATTATCTTGGTAGGGAGAGGATTTCCAAGGGCTTTCACTTAACCCTTCTACCATAATGGCCCTCATCCTATGGGTCATAGAGCCATTTTGGGGATTCCGTCAGTTACTAATTATGTTTATTCTAATTATACATTCAGGAACTGGGAAACTAACCATAGGGGTACTTAACCCAGCAGGTCTACTGATCTAACAACACTATACCTATCACTTGACTTGAGTCAACAGATGGCCTCTTACCCACCAACATCAATTCACAGACCCAGAGCCACTTGATTGAATGGGAGACCAAGTCCCTTTGAGAAAATAACCTCAACCATTGCTACAAGCATACAATGTAAATATTCCACCAAACCTTCCCCAAAGGGACCTTTGGCCATTTATAAGAGTGACTGCATTGAGGAATAGAAACTATCCAGATCTTTCAAGGATTACTTATCTTTAGGTCTAATTTGACACTACTTCCTGGAGATCCAAAATATCACTGTGGCCTACAAAAATGGACCAAATGACATGTTCTGTGGATGTCAATAAGCCTCTTTCTCCAGCCACCCTGGTGCTTGCTCAGTGGTCCAGTGAACAAAGTGGTCATGTTAGCAGCAATGGAGATGACACCCAAGCTCAATCATATGAACTTCCCCTCACCAAGGCTGGCTGTATAACACTAGTGCTGACTACCTAATCTTCTAACAGCAGAGACCCTTGTAAGGGTCAGATAGGTGGCAGTTTCAGTGTGTTCTTCTCAGCAGTTTCCTGCAGTACAGATGGCTTCTCCAGCATCCAGCTCCTGCAGAGCATAACGATCAGCAGCAGCCTGTGGAGAGAAGATTCCTCCAGAACCTCTCTTGGGTAGTTTTTTAAGAGTGTGTCCTTCCTATGAATGACTTTCCCCAGAACCCTAGAGGGTAGCGGTCAATAAAGTTCCAGAAAGAAGATTCCTAGCATGTTTCACCCGCATGGCAGTACAAATCACCTCAGTACCTTCCCCTGAGCCATAGCCATGGGCTCTCCAACAAGGTCTGAATCTCTCAGCCTTGGTGGTAAAGAGAGGCTGGCCCATGGGTGCTCTTTCTCAGCCTAGCAATAGTGACTGTTCCTTATACATCAGCTATAATCTTTAGAATTCTCTTTACTTCTTAGTGGCCAGCCTCTCATTATTCCAAACTCCTGTTACAGGTTATTCTTTCCCTGCTCAAATTGCTGTGTGTTCTGTCTCTTGAATGGACCATGACTGATATACTTCTTTTTTGCTGTAAGCATTCAAACTATAATTTTCTATCTAAGAACTATTTTAGCTGAATCTTACAATTGTTAATATCAAATGTTTTCCAGCAGAAATACTCGTGATATTTCACAAAAGAACTTAGAATCTGTAAAACATTGTTTTAATCATTTCCATGAATGATAATTTTTAAAGTACAATTTTAAAGTTTTGATTTTTCTATTTAAAATAAAAAGCTATTGATGTGTTTTAGCATGTCCTCAAATAAAGCATATGTTTTCCTTTGTATTAAATCCAGAATATTTCCTAATATGCCTTATAATTTCTCCTTTAGCTCACTGGTTATTTAGATTTGTGTTGTTTAATTTCCAAATGTTTAGGAATTTTCCAAATTTTTCTGTTTGATTTTGAATTGAATTTCATTATGGTCAAAGAACATAGTTTGCATAATTTCATGATTGTAATATTAATTCTTGTTTTATGGTTCATCATGTGTTCTTCTTGGTAAGTGTTCCTCATGTACTTGAAATGAAAGTGTATTCTGCTGTTCTTGGTTGGGATGTTCTATAAATGTCAATAGGTCAAGATGGTTGAAATTGTGAATCAGCTGCTATATATGTTTCTTTCTTTTTTATAGACATTCTATAAATTACTCAGAGGAGTGTTGGAATATCCAAATAATTTTGGATCTGTCCATTTCTCTACTTCAGATTTTGCTTTATGTATTTGGACGCTCTATTATTAGACACATGAATGGTTAAGATTGTTATGTCTTATTGATAAATTAACCCTTTATTATAATGAAATGTCCATCTTTATCTATGCAAATATTCCTTGCCTTGACGTTTACTTTGTCTGATATAATATAAAGTTGCATGGTCTATAGTTTCCCATTCTTTTTCTCTCAAATTCTCTCTATATTTTTATTTCAAGTTTATCTCTTATAGATAGAATATAGTTGGGCCTTCCTTGTTTTTATCCATTCTGAGTATCGCTGCCTTTTCTTTGTCATGTTCAATATACTTAAGTTGAATATAATTATTAGTATAATTGGATTTAGGTCTTCTGTTTTGCTATTTCTTTCTATTTGTTTCATCTGTTGTTTTTTCCTCTGTGCCTCATTTTCTGCCTTCTTTGGCGTCAATAAATATTGCTCAGAATTCTTTTCTATTTGTCTACTAACTTTTTAGCTATATCTCATTGCATTATTCTTCTCCTTGTTGCTCTATGTATTAACATATACCTTCTTAATTTATCACAGTTTTGGTGTTAAAATTGTACCACTTTTTTTTTTTAAAGCATTGTGTAACAGTATAGTTCCATTTACCTCTTCCTTTGTGCTCTATTGTCATATATATGACACCTGCATATATTATAAACCCCATAATAATATGTCATAACATTTTTCTTAGTCCTAATATGTCTTTTAAAATGAAGAGAAGAAAAACAAGATACCCTTTTATATTTTACCCACATATTTATCATTTCCAGTAATAGTCAATCCTTCCTGTAAATTTAAAGTTTGCATCCATCTGGTATAATTCCCTTTAGCCCAAAGAATTTCCTTTAGAATTTCTGGTAGTCCACAAATTACCCTCAATTTTCACTTATCTTATCATTTTTTAATGACATTTTTTTTTGATGGATACAGAATTCTGGGTTAGCACTAAAAATGCCATTTGACTTACATTGACTTACATTGTTTCTGATTAGAAGTCAAGTAACATTATTACAGTTGTTTCAAGGGATGTTATTATTTGCAAGATTTTGTCTTTATCTTTGGTTTTAAAAATTGGATTCTGTTGTACATGGATTTGATGTTATTTGTACTTCTGTTGGGATTCACTGATATTCTTGCATTGGTAGGTTTGTTTTTTTTACCAATTTGATAAATTTTTTCTTCATATAATTTTGAGTCACATTATCTTCTCTCATTTTGGGACTCCAATTATATATATATGATAGACTTCTTATATCATTGCACAGGTCATTCAGGCTTTGTTCATTTTTGCATTCATTTCTCTCACTATTCTTCAGATTAAACAATTTCTATTATTTGTCTTCCAGTTCATTGACTATTTCTTCTAACAATTCCTCTCTGCTATTAGGCAGATTTAATGAATGTTATATTTCAAATACATTAATTTTCAGTTCTATAAATTCTGTTTGCTCCTTTTTTATAGCTGTCCTTTCTTTGCTGAGATTCCACATCTATTTATTCATTATGATTATATTTTCCATTAAGTCCCTGAACCTATATATAAAAACTTCTTTAAAACCCCTGCCTAATAATTCCAATGTTTGAGTCATCTTAGGATTGATTTATGTAGACTTATTTTTTTCTTGATTATGGGTCACAATTTCCTTTTTGTTCTCATGTGGAACATTTTGTAATTGTATACTGGGCATGGTGGGTGGTATCTTATAGAGACTCTGGATTCTTTTATCTTGATATATGTTTTAATTTTTTAGGGTACTCAAAGCAAATACCAGGAAATAGGTTGTGCTAAACAATGGGTATTTGTTTGCTTGTAGTTTTGAGGCTGGGAAAATGTCCAAATCAAGGCATCATCAAGGTCATGTTTTCTTCCCAAAGACCAGCTGCTGGTGATCCTTGGCTCCTCTATCACATGGCAAGGCATATGGCAGCACTTGCCAGTCTCTCCCTTCTCTTCCAGGTTTTATTGCTTTCAGTTTCATGCTTCTGTGGCTTTCTTTCTTAATCTGAATTTCATTTTCTTATAAAGGACTCTGGTATTAGGATTAAGATCCATCATGATTGAGGTAGGACACAACTTAACTGAAGTAACCTCATCAAAAGGTCCTACTTACATTGGGTTCACACTCGGAGGAATGGAATAGATTTAAAAACACATTTTTCTGGGGGTACATACAGTTTCAAGTCACCATGGTATACTCACTACCTCTAAGTATGCCCAGAGTCAAACAATCCTCCCTAGAGCACAGTGTTTGAACTGGCCAAATTCATTCAGCTTGACTTGAAGATCACCACCTGAGTTGGACCCTTCTCTTCTCTGGAGTTCCACAGTACTGTGCAAAGCATTAATCAAACTGTATTAAAGTGGATTGTAGTTAGATTTTTATCTCTTTAAAAGAAAGCTTTTGGTCTTATTTATCTGTGCATCCTATAGTACCTAACACTCAAAGTAGGTATGTACAACATACTAGTTGAACTTACAAAGTAAAGCCTTAAAAGTATCATAACATCATAAAATGCTATTTTAGTTTTCTCATTGCTAAATCAATACCATGCAATGAGTTGGCTACACAATAGGAGTTTATTGGTTCATGGTTTTGAGGCTAGGAGAAGTCCAAATCAATGTGATGTCTTCTTCCTTAAGACTGGCATTTTAAGGCTGGCTGTTGGTGACCCTTGGTTCTTGGATCCTGTCATGTGGTGTATTAGTCAGGGTTCTCTCAGGAAGCAGAATCAACAGGAGATATCTGTCAATAATATGATATTTTATAAGAGTCTCTCACGCGACCGTGGGGATGCACAAGTCCAGGTTCCGCAGGCAGGCTGCAAGCCATGGGCTCCAGTGAAAGTCCGATGAAAGGTCCTTGATGAGTTTCTGGGAGAAGTTGTCTGCCCAAAGAAGAGCTGGGAAATTTTCTCTGAATGTTGAAATCACTTCCCCTTTTAAGGCATTCAAGTGATGGATAAAAACATTACCCATTGCTGATGCAATCTTCCCTGATTTATGCAGATGTAATCAGCCATCCATGCAGTAAACTAACTGGTGATCGAAGTCTATAAAAGCTCTTGTATTACAATTAGCCCAGTGCTTGCTGGACTTAACACCTGGACACAATTACCTGACCAAGTTGACACATTAGCCTAACCATCACAGTCCACGCATTGTCAACTCGGCAACCATACACATTACCCTAAACCATACTTAGTCTCTAAGTAAAACAATAATAGACAAGCATACATATATATTTCCACCTAACAATGTTCATGTTTTTTGCCCACTCAGAAAGGTCTATCCACATAGCTCTTCCCCAGACCTCTCTGTCACCAATTTTCCAATCATGTTCCTTCCAAGTCCCTGATCGTCCAGCCAAACCATTGGCAACAGCTCATGAATCAGGGTACAAACACACCTCTGGCCGTTTCTTCTTCCAAGCAAAATGAACGACTAGGTGCACTGCTCGAAGTTCTGCCCACTGGGAGGATTTGCCCTCATTGCTATCCTTCAAGGATGCCCCAGAAAAGGGCTGCAGTGCCTCAGCTGTCCACTTTCGGGTGGTACCTGCATATCGTACAGAGCCATCTGTAAACCAGGCCCAAGTTTTCTCATCCTCACTCAACTGATTGTAAGGGACTCCCCAAGAGGCCAAAGCTGTGGGCTAGAAAAGAGAAGGTAACATGGCAGGGGTGGTGACCATGGGCATTTGGGATACTTCCTTCATGTAACTTACTTGTGCATTCAGGACCTGCTTGAGCCCTATCTCGTATATACCACTTCCACTTTATTATGGAGTGCTGCTGTGCACACCCAACTTTATGGTTTGGTGGGTCAGACAATAACCAGCTCATGATAGGCAACTCAGGTTTCATGGTAACTTGATGGACCATGGTTAAGTATTCAGTCTCTACTAAGGCCCAGTAGCAAGCCAAAAGCTGCTTCTCAAAAGGGGAGTAGTTATCTGCAGAGGATGGCAAGGTTTTGCCCCAAAATCCTGAGAATCTGCTTTGTGATTCCCCTATAGGGGCCTGCCAAAGGCTCCAGACAGCATCTCTATTTGCCACTGAAACTTCCAGTTCCATTGGATCTGCTGGATCATATGGTCCAAGTGGTAGTGCAGCTTGCACAGCAGCCTGAACTTGTCACAGGGTCTCCTCTTGTTCCGGCCACCAACCAAAACTAGCAGCTTTTCTGGTCATTCAGAAAATGGGCCGGAGTAGCACACCCAAATCACGAATATGTTGTCTCCAAAATCTGAAGAGGCCAGCTAAGCATTGTGCCTCTTTTATGGTCATAGGAGGGGCCAGATATCACTTTAGAAGGGATATCTCAACAGGCCCCACACCATTGGACACCTAGAAATTTCACTCAGGTGGAAGGACCTGTATTTTTGTTGGATTTATCTCCCATCCTCTCTCACGCAAATGCCTTACCAATAAGTCTAGAGTCTTTGCTACTTCTTGCTCAGTAGGTCCTATCAACATGATATCATCCATATAATGGACCAGTGTGATGTCTTGTGGGAAGGAGAGACAATCAAGTTCCCTGAGGACAATATTATGACATAGGGCTGGAGAGTTGATATACCCCTGAGGCAGGACAGTGAAGGTATACTGCTGGCATTGTCAGCTGAAAGCAAACTGTTTCTGGTGGTCCTTACAAATGGCAATTGAGAAAAAAGCATTTGCCAGATCAACAGCTGCATACCAGGTAACCAGGGAAAGTGTAGATTTGCTCAAGCAATGATACCACATCTGGAAAAGCAGCTGCAATTGGAGTCACTACCTGGTTAAGTTTATAAAAATCTACTGTCACCCTCCAAGATCCATCTGTTTTCTGCACAGGCCAAATAAGAGAGTTGAATGGGGATGTGGTGGGAATCACCACCCCTGCATCCTTCAAATCCTTGATGGTGACACTAATCTCTGCAATCCCTCCAGGAATCTAGTATTGCCTTTGATTTACTCTTTTTCTAGGCAGGGGCAGTTCTAGAGGCTTCCACTTGGCCTTTCCAACCATAATAGTTCTCACTCCACAAGTCAGGGATCCAATGTGGGGATTCTGCCAGTTACTGAGTATGTCTCTTCCAATTATGCATTCTGGAACTGGAGAAATAACCACAGAATGGGTCCGGGGACCCACTGGACCCACTGTGAGACAGACCTGAGCTAAAACTCCATCAATCACCTGACCTCCATGAGCCCTTACTCTGACTGGTGGACCACAGTGATGTTTTGAGTCTGCTGGAATTAATGTGACTTCTGAACCAGTGTCTAACAATCCCAGAAATGTCTGATCATTTCCTTTTCCCCGGTGCACAGTTACTCTGGCAAAAGGCCGTAGGTGTCCCTGGGGAAAGGTGGGAAGAAGATTAGCAGTATAAATTTTTGGCAGTTTAAGAGGATCCTTCCCCAAGGGGTCCTGGCCTTCTCCTAATTCAAGGGGCTCTGGGTCTGTAAAGTGTCTCAAGTCTGGGAATTGATTAAGGGGCTGTGATCTCTGCATTTGAGTAGGGTTTTGTTCACTCAACCTAGAACTCTTCTGCATATACAGATCAAGAAGAAATTTGGTAGACTGCCCATGTATTTCATGTCTAGGTACCCCATGATCTATTAGCCAACCCCATAACTCCATGTGACTCAGACTATTCTGTGTGCTGTTTTGAATATGTCTTTCATTGTGGTAGCCACGCCCACCTTGCCTTTGGCGATTAACTGCCAATACTGGATTTTTACTGGACTGAAATCCAATCATCCCCATAATGTTTAAGGATTCCAATTCCATTACAGGCCTCCCTACAGTAATATCTGGACTACAGAGAAGAGCAACCACAGAGCTCTTCAGAGAAGATAGGGTTTGTCTTACAAATTTATTCCTCACAGTCCTGGTTAAAGGTGTGTCCTCTGGACATTCTTGGGGTGAGTGGGCAGGTCTCAAATGGTAAATCCATTCTAGCATTCCAATCTCTCTAAGCCTTTGGATCCCCTCGTCTACTGTATACCAGGGCAAATCAGGCATCTCAACATCCGACATGCTAGGTCACTGTTTGGTCCATGCTTCAGTCAGCCACCCAAACAAACCATTAGAGCCCTTTCTAACCCCTCGAGATATAGCACTGAATCCAGAATTTCTGCTTAGTGGGACCATATCAATAAATTCCTTCCACCCTTATCCCATACCCTTAGTGTCCATTCCCACACATATTCCCCTGATTTCTGTCTATATAAGTTGGAAAACTCATGCAGTTCTTTCAGAGTATAGTGTACTTCCTCATGGGTCACACTTTGTATTTCACCTTTGGGGGCTTGTCGTGATTTTAGTCTAGTAATAGGTCTCAAAGGCAAGAGGGGTGGTGGGGTGGGTAAGGAGAAGGATTAGAGATGTCTTACAGGCCACTGACCTCAGGGCATTCCTTTGCATTTTCTTCTAGTGAGACAGGATTAATCTCTTCAGGCAGGGGTTGGAAGGCAAATTCCTCAGGGCAGACTGGAAGTTGGGCAGTGCATGCTGGAGATTGGCTGGTACCTGCCTCAGGGCTGGGCAGAGCTCCAGACTCCCTGGGGCAGACCAGAAGCTGGGCAGTGCAGGCTTCAGTTTGGCTGGTACCCACCTCAGTGCTGGAAGGAGGTCCGGACTCCCTGGGGCAGGCAGAAGGCTGGATGATATAAGGTTGACAAAGTGTGATCTCCACAGGGTAGGTCATCACAGGTTTATCTGGTAAAGTCTCAGCAGAATTTAGAGTTCCAATGTCCCCACCAATATTATCATCATCCCATATGTCTCCATCCCAATCCTCGGGGTTCCACTTCTTTCCAATCAATGCCTTCACTTTAATTGCAGAAACCCTTCGAGGTTGAGATTTTAGTTTCCTCTGTAATTCTGCTACTCACACAATGATAGTCTGGGTTTGATTCTCAGATATCTCAATCTGTGGCTACAGGAGACAAGATTTTCTTCCAAGGCACGTGTAGAAATTTTCATATCATTCATGTGGCATTTAAGTTTCAAATTTGAAGACTAGCTCATCTCTTTCTTTTGTAACTGTATCCAGAGTATCTAGGAGGAGCCAGCCAACATCATTAAACTTTTTGACTCCACAAAATTCTGTCAAGGTGTTGAGAACACTCTCACCCAGATCCTTGCTTCTTATAAGCGTGGAAGTAGGGGAATCCAGTGATGCTATTTTGCATATCTCTATTGCCAGCTTACACCATGGACTGTTAGCAACCTCATTATAGGAAAGGGAGTCATTAGTACCCGTGAGTCCAATTAGAGTAGAGAGCCAATTACAAAACTCCCAGAACCACCTCAGACATCCCATGTTTAAGACTCTGTTCCTCAAGAACCACTCCCGGTACCAAGCTGTCTTATTAAGGGTTCTCTTGGGAAACAGAATCAACAAGAGATATCTGTTCAATGCGAATATTCTCACTGTCCTGATTCTATGATAATCAGGGTGGGCTAAATATTCGCTATATTAGAAACCATGCATGTGTCCCCAGACCTCGTTTTCCTCCCTAGGTATGGTTTTTAGAATGCTGGTGATAAACTAAGCCTGATTTATTATATGTCCATCCTGTATGGGAAAAGACTGTAACTCTAGGTATCTCTGGTCAGCCTTAAGAGATATAGCAGGGGGCTATATCTGGTTGGTGTCCATCTCCCATATGGAGGGACCTGGGTTCAATCCCGGGGACCTCCTGGTAAAAATTTAAAAAATATATAGAAGGTGCGTGGGCCGCCAGGCCCTGTGCGCGGGCGCACCACCAGTTCCCACGAGCCACACAGCAAGATGATGACATAATAGGAGAGTGACACAAGGGAGAGGCAAGATGAGACGCACCGAAAAACCAGCAACTAAGGTGGCGCGGGCAGGACGCCTCTCTCCTACATCAGAGATTCCAAGGATTGAATCCCAGTGAAGACAGGAGGAGAAGGATGAGAAGAGAGGGCAGAAAATGGACACAGAGTAGCCCAGTGAATGGACACAGAAACAGCAAAAACGGGGGGGGGGAGGGGTGTAAAAATGGATAAAAGTAAATAAATAAATAAATCCTTAAAAAAGAAAAAAAAGAGAAAAAAAAAGAGATATCTGTTCAATAATATGAGATTTTATAAGAGGCTCTCATGCAACCATGGGGATGCACAAGTCCAGGTTCCGCAGGCAGGCTGCAAGCCAGGGGCTCCGATGAAAGTCCCATAAAAGGTCCTTGATGAATTTCTGGGAGAAGTTGGCTGTGCAAAGACGAGCTGGGAAATTCTCTCTGAATGTTGAAATCACTTCCCCTTTTAAGGCATTCAACTAATTGGATAAAAGTGTCACCCATTGCTGATGCAGATGTAATCAGCCATCCATGCAGTAAACTCACTGGTGATCGAAGTCCATAATGCTCTTGTATTGCAATTAGCCCAGTGCTTGCTGGATCTAACACCTGGACACAATTACCTGGCTGACTTGACACATTAGCCTAACCATCACATGTGGCAAGGCCTTGGAGGCCTCCTCTGGCCTCTCCCTTCTCTTCTGGGTTCCATTGACCTTCAGCTTCTTGTTTCCCTTGGTTTTCTCTCTATCTGTCTGAATTTCATTCTGCTTACAAATGACTCTAATAATACAATTAAGAACCATCCTGATTGAGTTGGACCACATCTTAATTGAAGTAATCTCATCAAGAGACCCTACTTACAATGGTGTCACACGCACAGGGATTGATTAAGGTTAAGAACATGTTTTTCTGGGGATACATAGTTCCAAACTATCACAAAGCTACTACAAAATTCATGAAAGACTAAAACTATGAGGGTCATTTAATTCAGAGGAAAACGCTCTCCTATAACTTTAGTCCCAACTGAAGACAGCAGCAAACCACAACAGAAGATAGACTTAAGTGCCTATGGTAAACATTTAAAGAAATAAATTCACTATAGTTAATAAATTTTCTTTACTAAGGCAGGGAAGGGAGTAGGACATTTAAGAAAGACTGTCAATCCTGGCTGAAATGAAGCTTTACCTTCTAAAATATGAGCTCTCCTTATCCAGAAAGTTTACTTACTCATTCCCTCACAAGAATTAATAAATTGTGTTTGGTTGTGTTTGTGTGCACACCCTAGCATCAGCAACAAAACTAACGTGGATTCATGTAGTCTTTAAATATGCCTGTCTAAAAGTTAAGATCTGTGTGCCATTTACTATCTGTCTTTTAGCTTAATTTTATCTCTTCTGTCCATTTCCCTCCTCTCTTTTCTCCCAGAAACATTTGTACCGATCATGAAAATATTTTATTTTACTTATTTTGAAGTTGTTGCATCTTTTTTTCTTCTCTAATCCACCATAAGTCACAAACAGGGAATATGGGGGTATATTAGAGGACTATGGCCTCAGAATAAAACGTTTTTTTTTCTTTAGAAAATATACAAAGAAAACACTGTGAAAACCATCTTTCAGAAGTTTTAAGATCCATAATCATCTGTTTCATAATTTTTCCAAAATGTGAATTTTGTAATAACTTAATTCTTGGTTTTATATGTAAAGCTATCAAACAATCATGTCTATTTTTACTATCTATGTTTTTAAAGGTTTGCTAAAGTTATTGTTCTTGTTATGGTTAAAGCATAGCATGCATTAATCCAGTCCCTTACAAAAGAAGGATTTTTCCAGCCCAGGATTTAAGAGAATAATTAACATAAGTATGTAATGTTTAACTTACTTTATGGAGCAAGTGAGAACCGCTGATTGGATAATAAGTCAAAGTATGCTTCCAGAATTGTCATCTCTACTCTACTATTTTCTCTCCTGGTAAGGGAAATCTATGAGGAAGACAGAGGGAATGACAGCATCTGTCCATATAAAACTGGAGATGCATGGACAAGACCTTATACTTAGTATGTGTTCCCTTGTTCATCCATCCAAAGCTATATTAAGCTCCTACTGTTTGCTAGGCTAATATTCAATGTGGCAATGTGCATACAAAAGTAAACTTCTGTCTTCTTAACACAACTGGCTTTTCCATACTTACATGTCTTCTATTTCCCTGGATTGCTCTCCTTCATCCCTCCCAGACTTCAGTTGACCTAATGCTACAAGTTAATCAAATATCATCTCTCTTTGAATTCTTTTCTGAACTTCTAAACAGAATTGACCAGTTCCTTTTTTTTGTAGAACACCCCTGATACCCTCAAAAAAACAACCCTGTACATGTTTTTATATGTATTATTTTGTCTGTCTTTCCCACTTGACTATGAATAACTTGAAACAGAGTCCTTGCATTACTCATGATTGTAACTCCAGGGCTAGTTGACTTCTAGACACATGGGTGCTTGAGAAATGTATATATACCGAATAAATAAACGATATTATGGACATTTTTCTGATGAACCAAAGAACTGAACAAATACAAAAATAACTGCTAAAATAATAAAAGTATTTGCAACAGAAGAAAGATGAAGGAGCATGAATACACTGAGATGTTGGGGAATGATGATGACAATAACAAAAAGAGTCATGATAATGAAGACAACCCCACATCTGCCAGCATCTAAGTATTTATGAATAGATTATAGGAGGCAGAAGCTGAATGTTTCACTGTTCCTGATTGATCGTATTGGGAAATCCGTGACCACTTAGGCCTACCCATTCTTACAATGCTACACTTCTCTTGTAGAGGCTGCTTCCTCCAGTGAGTCTAAAGCTATGCAAAGTTTGGAAAAACAGCTAACACAAGTAGAAAATTCACTTATCCATGAGGTGTGGGGGATGAGGCAGAATTGATGTTTAAACACTTAGGGAATTGGGGGAAAGGGATAGGAGGAAAAGATCACGTTTTCTCTCTGATATTCACCTTACCACCCATTATCCTTCAACCTTCTACTTGAGAACCACCCATGTTCCCATGTAATGCTTCTTCCATAAAAAAGCATTGCAGTATCCACATAGGTAAAAATGGATGGGATCAAAGAATGCTGGTCTATGGGAGTTAAGTAAAATGTTGAAGCAAGTGTCCCCAAAGTAAGGAAGTGGGGTATCCTCTCATATTTCTGCTAGGACTAGAAGGAAGAAATATTTATCCTAGAGCAAATTCTTTAAGAAAATGATGAAAAAGTCACATTCACACTTGTACTCAAAATTTAGTGAATAATTTCAAAAAGTTCAAAAACCCTCCAAAATCCATTCAAGCATTCCCAAGTAAACTATGAATATTAGGTTAAGATGCCTCTTCCAGATGGATATCAGGTGCTGGTAATCAGGGAGACACTGACATTAGCTATACTATTGCACAGCTGTGACAGCCTGACACTCTTCCGTAAGGGTCTATAGAGTAGAGAGCAAATCACAGGCCAACTAGAAAATGTCTCAGTACTATTTTTGTGGTTTAGAACAGATAAATAAAATGGGTGAAAAAGGGATAAAAACTGACTTGGGAATGTCAGTGCAGGCCAGGAGTGAGTGAAAACAGGTGCTTCTATACTGGTACCTCTTAGAATGAATCTTCCAGCTCTTTCTCAGAGTGGAGATAAACCTCTGTGGCAATATTCATAAAACCAGATATTCTCACAGCCTTCCCCATTAAGATGGGAATAGAAGCAGGAAAAATGTAACATGAACTTAATATAAACAAGTAATTGTCGATGTATGAAGTTTGCATTGTTTACTGAAAGAATAGAATTTAATGGCATTTTCCTTACACTCTGGATTCAGTAAAACAATACCTAAAATAGCTACTTCAACAACTCTACAGCTACTACATATAAATTTAAATATAAAAAGCTCCCAAAGGTTTAAAAGAGAAGAGTTTTTATGAAAAGTACATCTGGATGAAAGTGCATTATAGAGAAAAGCCACCAATATGCTCTATCTTTGCTTAGGGCTAGGAAGCAACAGAGATTTCTGCCTAATCTAATATGGAGCTAATGTGGCTGAATAATGAAAGAGGGGCCTCTTGTTTCTAGAACTGTTCATTTTCCAATCACTAACAATTAAGGAAAACCTTCTGAAATGACTGTTACAGACACACGACTTAACTCCTGAAAAGTGAAATCCATCCTCTGGTTGTTTCTGCGGCTTATTTTCCTACGATCCTAAGATCCCTGCTGCTTCTGTTCCAACTGCCTTTTCTCCATCTCCCATTACCAAGATTTGACTGGCAGAGAGGAGCCAGATAAAGTAGGAGCCAGGAAGATTTCAAAACAGAATTCCCCAGGCAAAGAAACAAGTAGTTTTAGTGCATCTTGGAATGATTCTGGAACATGGTAACAGACTTCAGTGGAGTAGAAATCTTGATTTCTGGCTTGTCTTTAGAACATGAAAAAGAATAGCATTTCTAGCCCCTGACATTATTCAGGAAAAACATTGCATTTGATGAACATGTGTGCAGTGGCATGTTTGTGAGTAGACACATATTACACTGAGCTAAGGGTATCCTGAAAAAAATGATTCAATCTCTTAAGAAATGTTTTTGCTCACAGTTCTGCATAGGGCAACCTTGACCTCCTTGTTCCTCAGACTGTAAACAATAGGGTTCAGCAGGGGAGTGAGATGGCATAAGACACGGAGAGAAGGTGATCTTTTTTATTGAATTTTCTGACTTGGACTTGAGGTAGGCTATGGAGACACAGCCCAAGTGGACAATGACCACAATGAGGTGGGAGGCACAAGCGTCAAAGGTCCTCCTCTTACCCTTTACTGTGGTGATCTTAAAGATGGAAGAGATGACGAGGATATAGGAGATGGAGATCAAGCCCATGAGAACAAAAATCACAAATGAACTTATGATCTCATTGAGAATGGTATTACTGCAAGAAAGATTTCACAACTTAGTAAATGTCACAGAAGAAATGGTCTACCATTGTGCCACAGAAGAGCAAATTAAACATGGCTATCACATGAAGAATGGCCATAACCAAAACAGTGCAAAAGGACCCACATACCAACTGGGCACACATTCCTTTGCTCATGATGACTGTATACCTCAGGGGCTTGCAGATGGCCACATAGCAGATCATAGCTCATTGTTGGAAGCAGGAAACAATTGTTAGTGGCCAAGATGACAAAAAAGAACATCTGGCTTGCAAAGCCTGCCAGGGAGATGGGCTAGTTATGAAAAATGCGAATAGAACACATTTGTGGGACAATTACCAGTGTGGCCGTCTGCACTAGACCAGATTGCTCAGAAAGAAGTTTATGGAAGTGTGGAGATGATGACCAATGCAGAAGACTGTCACAATGATGATGTTAACAGCAAGGGTTAAAATGTAGATAACTAGGAAAACCACAAAGAGGGTGATCTGGTGCTTTCTGAAGCTAGAAAATCCCAGGAGGATCTATTCTGTCACTTCTGTGAAGTTCTTTCTCTGCATTCTGCTCTATCAGTGTCTCAAAGCAACAAAGGAAGGCATCAAGGTAAAAATTCCCATCAGCAACTGGACTTTATAACAAGGGATAATGATAGCTGAACTGAAAGAATGAACCCAATTCCTTCCTTTGTGATCAGCAAGCTGATGCTTACTTAGGTCCCTTCTACATCAAAAGGCAAAATACTTCTGCCTCTTTGGAACTTATTCATGTGAATATTATAGTTTGTAGAGCAAACTATTTCCTGTGCATGGAGAAGGCTTACTTCCCACACATTATGCTGATGTTAGCAAGGGGACAAAAGCAGCAAGGTGGTCAAGCTCTATGTCCCAGTCAATAATGATATCCATCACTTAAAACAAAATCTCTCAACAAAGGAGAATACTGGTGAATTGTATATCAAGGAAACCATGAAGACAAGAGGTTCAAAAAATTGATCTAGCAGTATAAAATATTCAAGAAAGTCAAACTTTGAAAAGCAGTCCCTAAATTTGGTGACAGGATAACTGAAGACATTCTACACTGTTTCAATTGAGTTTGGAATTGAAAAACCTGATTCCAGAGAGGTAATATAGTCCAAACAAGCCACCATACACTAACAGCAGACCAACTGCACATCAACTTCTGCCATGATCACATCACTGAAATTGCTCAACCAAAACCCACCCAAGAAGTCTTTGTTCCTGATCCCAGTAGTCCTTTTGAGAAGTAAAATCAGGAAGATAGAACTGTGGTTGAGAAAATACTGTTTTGTTTCTACAGTATCAGAAAAGGATTAGAATTAGTGTTAATTGAAGGCATGAGCAAGGGAGTTAAGTGCTAGTGTTAAAAGAGGAGGAGCAAAGAGTCTGTCAATTGCTTGGAGCCTAACTAGATTATCTATTTTTTCAAAAATTTGATGAACACAGGATTTGATATAATTATAAGAAGAAGAACCTAGTGGAGGCAGGGAAGCACTCAGTGAAAACCACTTTTTCTCTCTGATATCCACCCACCACCTGTTAACCTTTTACCTTCTACCAGAGAACTATCTGCATTCAGCTGATCCTGTGGGTCTCTGTAGTGACCATCCCATTGGTGACTTCTTTTAATTTTAATAAATACTGAAATAAATTCTTTCCATAACTCCCTGCAAGTTGGCTTCTACCATGTTCACCCCCATGAAACTCTTCTCTCAAATGTCAACAAAGAAGTCTCCATTCTAAAGCCATCAGTCATGCTTTTTTCCTCATTTTATCATCCTTTTCTTTTAAATTTGGCACTTCTGATCCCTGCCTCCTAGAACAGTCTCTGACCACATTTTCCATGGCAGTTACACTATTTTTCTCTCCTTCTAGTACTCATTTAGTTGCCTTCCATCAATCTACTCATTCCACCTGTACCATAATTGTGTGTGCTACTCTTTGGCCAACCCTTGGCCCTTGCTTTTCTCTATCCATACTCCTTAATTTTTTCAGACATCATTTCTATGTTGATTGCTTTCACAACTATTTTCATTACTAACCTTTTCCCTAAATCTCCAGTTTACCTCCTGTGGCAGTTTGATGTAATTATGAATTCCAAAAATATAATTGAATCATGCTTGTAAACTGATCTGTTAATCTGGGCATGATTAGGTTAGGATTAGGACGTTGAGCCCCACCCCTTGATGGGTGGGGAATCGAATATAAAAGGCAAGGCAAAGGACAGTTGAAGCAGTCTTTTGAGAAGCAGTTTTCATGTTGGAAAGAAGGCCCCAGGAGAAGAGAAGCAAGCCGTTTGCCTGATCGTCTACAGCTGACCTTGTGGAGGAAACAGGAGCTAAGCCCAAAGAGAAACGCAGCCCCTGGAAGAGAGGAACCCAGAAGCCTGAACCGTGGCAAACATCAGCAGCTGTCTTGCTCCAACACGTGGCAATGAACACTGGTGAGAGAAGAAACTTAACGCTTTATGGCCTGGTATCTGTGGACTTCTACCCCAAATAAATACCCTTTATAAAGACCAACCCAGTTTTGGTATTTCACATTAGCACCCCTTTGGCTGACTAATACACCTCCCTATGGACTTTTCTACTTATAGGTCTCACTACCAAAATAAATTTCATATTTTTGAAAGAAAACTCAACACTGATCCTTCTTATATTCTGAAAAAAACTCTTCACCTCAGTTTTTCTGTCTTCCTCAATGGCCTCATCATTATTCCAGTAAATCAGGATGAGCTTTTTGGAGCCACTACTACTTTCATATAACATTCAGTAGAACTTTTCCTTCAAGTATGTCTCATATCTGTCCCAATATCTGGATTCACAATCATCCACTTAAGATTCAGGCACCAGATTCTTCACCCTACTTAATCAAACATATTTCCATTTTACAATTTATATATAAATACAGAGAACCAAGAATAGCTAAAAAAAATTTGAAACAGAAGAACAAAGTTAAGGGATTTACACTACTTCATTTATGACTACAGCAACCAAGATAGTGTAGTGTTTACATAAGGATCGCATATGGACAATGGAATAAAATAGGCCCACATATATATAGTAAATTGATATTTGATAAAAAGTTAAGGTATCTTAATGGTATTTTCAACAAGTATTGCTAGAACTGTTGGATCCTGATATACATATGAAAAAAATCTCAAAACTTATTTCAATCTATACAAAAAAAATTAATTACAATGAATCATAGACATAAATATAAATGTCGAAAAAAATAAATGTTGAAACTATAAATATCCTAGACAAAATTATGGAAGAAAATCTTCGTTACTTTGGAATGAGCATAGAGTTCTTAGGTATAAAACAAAAAGCACAAATCATAAAAGAAAAAATTCACAAACTGAACTTTATCAGAATTAAAAACTTCTATTCTTCAAAAGACATTATTAGACAAATGAAAAGGCAAAACATACACTGGGAGAAAATATTCACAATATATATATAGCTAAACTTGTTTCCGGAATATTTAAAGAATTCTTATGAATCAGTAATAAGGAAACAAATTTTAAAAACTGGCAAAATATTTGAGCAAACATTTCATGAAAGAACTTATACAAATGGTCAATAGCACAGGAAAGGATGTTCAGCATTAGTCATCAAAGAAATGTAAAATAAAACCAGAATGGGATATCACTACACATGTATTCAAATGGCTAAAATTAAAAAGCCTGACAGCACTTAACGTAGGCAGGGATGTGAAGTAATTAGAACTCTTAAACATTGTTGGTGGGCATGTTTAATGGAATAACCAATCTGGAAAATACTTTGACAGTTTTTTAAAAACTTAAATTTCTACTTATGCTGTGACTCAGTCTGATTTTCTATGTATTTACCCAAGAGAAATGAAAACATGTCCACACAGAGATATATACATGAATGTTCCTAGCAATGTTATTCCTAAAAGTAAAAAATTAGAAACAGACAATTTGGGCTGAGAGGCAAGATGGTGTCGGTTTAAGTGGGCACCCACCAACTCGCAAAAGACGGCTGATTGGGGACAGGATCCAGTCCGAGTGAGCTGTTCTGGGAGCCCAGAGAACAAGAGCCTTTGGGGCATCGATCTGGAGGGAGCTGGACAGAGAGATAGATTGTTCAAGATAAAACCATGAGTTTTTAGCTGCATGGAAATCACAGATGGCTAAGACTCACCCTCAGGAAAAAGAGCCAGGTTGAGCCCCAGCTCCTGCCGACCACCCAGTATGAGGGAGCATTCTCTGAGAGTGGGAGGGTTCTGGCAAGGGGTGGAGAGGGGTTTCCTTTCTGTGGTTTGGTTGCCTGGACACCCTTAGAGCTTTGGGGAGCACACCAGTAGGCTTGAAGTGGCACCAGGCTGAGGGGAGAGGTGAATCTGCTGAGGAAGCCTGATTTACCTAACTACCCTGGGATAGAGAGGCTTGGCCTGAGAGAGGGCAGAGTCAGCCAATTTAATAGTTCCGCACTGAGTACTATCAGAATTTCAACTCCCCTAAGGGAATTAGGCAGTGGGAATAGCTTAATAAGTTTTCAAGAGCCTATTTAGGATCCCGTGGGAGGAGGGGGTGGTCTAGAAGGGGCTTGAAAAATCACTTTGGTGTGGTGTAGTCAGTCATCAGGGTCCCATTTGAATTTCAAAAGGGAACCCAACCTGACCAGGAGAAGAGGGGGGGCGGGGATCTGCTCATACAACCTGCTGAATCCAGCTGCCCAGGAGAGTAAAATCTGCCCAGAGGAAAGTGACTGAATAGCTTTCTGAAGAACTGGCTGGCCCGGTTGGAGGGGTAGTTCGGTGGAGGAATCTCTGCCTTGAATGTATGAGGTCCCTGGTTTGATTCCTTACTCCTCTAAGAGTGTTAATCCACAGGGCTATCTAACATCCAGCTGATACCATAGGACTGGGAAAACACAGACATTATTTTTGTACTAGCTTCTTTTGGGTCCCTTTGTTGTTGACGGGCAGGATGAGGGGGAAGCGCCGGGAGGTAGTCGGCGTTCCCGGGGGCCTTGACGGCAAGGGAAAGAAATACAGTGGAGATGAGGTGAGTATGCAGGGGGTGTTCTTTATTGAGCAAGTGCACAACCTTTTATAAGCTAGGTAAGGGGTGGAGCAAGAGGCAGGGCGTGGAAGAGGAGGGAGTACGTGTTAGGCGGGGATTGGGCACAGTTGGTTGCTAGGGAGGGTTTGTTATTTGCGGAAGGCGGGAAGGTTTCGCAGGCCCGGGAACAGGGTAAGCTATTTTTTCAAAGAAGGCTAAATATAGGATCAGGCTAGTTTTTAGTTGTTAGTCGGCCATTTTAGCCTCACATTTTTCTGGCTGCCTCCAACACCCTTATTTTTCCAAAAAAAAGATTACTTGAAAAAAAATTTTTTTAACTTAGTTTACTCACTAAAACCCGCCACAAGACCTACAGAGAGAAGCCTGCAAGGTAATTGATTGATGAACACAGGCAGCCTGAGAGGCTCCATAAGGGCCCAAGAGGGAATGCTGTTTTTCCTTAGCTTTGTTTGACTGCTTGCTTGTGTGTTTCTTTGGGATTTTTTTTTCTGTTGTTGTTGTTTTGTTTCTTGTTTTTCTTTCCTCTTCCTTTTTAAAATTAGGTGCTGCTAGATTGTTTCTTCTTTGCTGGTCTTCTCCTTCCTTGAGTTTCCATTTCCTTTGTATACTGACTTTGTCTACCAACACTATCTCTTTTCCTTCCTTCATCTTTCTATCTTCTACTTTCGGTTGTGTGCTTACACTCCACTTGTTTTTATTAGACCTCAACATCACTGGTTTCAATTTCTATCTTGTCTATACTGTTTTCTTTTGTTATTATTATTAACCTTTTTCTTTCTGTCCTTTCTTTTCTCTTTCTCTCTCTCCTCATAATTCTGTCCTTTTAAATCATTCTATATATTTTTCTCTATTTGGTTTTCCATTTCATTGTAGGTACTCCATTTTTTATTCCTATTACTCTACACTGTTTACATGAGCTAAATATTCATTTTACTAAGTCTTATATGGCCCCTCTTCTAACTTTTATTATTATTTCTGTTATCCTTTTTCTTTTCTTACCTCTTTCGCTTTCTCTGGCCCTCATCTTTTTCCTTCAAGAGAACATAGAAAACAGCAAGGAAATAGAACAAAAAGAACAAAGTGTCAAAGAGATAACTTAACCCACACACCAACCCAGCAGCTAAACAAAACCCTAGAGCAGAGAGAGAGAAGTTAATCAACTGAATAAACCTATCAAGATAAATGATGACCAGAGGGCAACAAAAAATTACAAACCATACTAAGAAACAGGAAGACATGGATCAGTCCAATGAACAAACTGAAAACCAGGAAGAGATGCAGAACATCGAACAACTAATCAAAGCTGTCAAAACAAATATCATGGACCAACTTAATGAAGTGAAGGAAGAGATTAAGGATATTAAGAAGACACTGGGGGAACATATGGAAGAAATTGTAAACATACATAAAAAGACAATGGATATGATGGTGATGAATGGCACAATCCAAGAAAACAAAAAGACACTGGAATTGCATAATGACAGATTTGAACAGGCAGAAGAAAGAATTAGTGATGTGGAAGACAGTACATCTGAAATCAAACAGATAATAGAACGGGTAGATAAAAAGATAGAAAAAAATCCAGCAGGGATTTAGGGATTTAAATGACAACACAAAATGCACAAACATATGCATTATAGGCATCCCAGAGGGAGAAGAGAAGGGAAAGGGAACAGAAGGAGTGTTGAAGGAAATAATGGCTGAAAAACTTCCCAGCCCTATTGAGGGAGATGGATGTACATGTACAAGAAGCACAGTGCACCCCCAAACAGTATAAATCCTAACAGGCCTACTCCAAGACATATACTTGTCAAAATGTCCAATGCTTAAGACAAAGAGAAAATACTCAAGGCAGGAAGAGAAAAGAGAACCATCACATTCAAGGGAAGCTCAATAAGATTAAGTGCTAATTTTTCATCTGAAACCATGGAGGCAAGAAGACAGTGGTATGACATAGTCAAGGTACTCAAAGAAAAAAAAAACTTTCAGCCATGAATTCTCTATCCAGCAAAGCTGGCATTCAAAAATGATGGAGAGTTCAAAATATTCACAGATAAACAGAAATTAAGAGAGTATGCCAATAAGAAACCTGCCCTTCAAGAAATACTAAAGGAAGTTCTACAGGTTGAAAGGAAAAAACAGGAGAGAGAGAGTTGGAGGACAGTGTAAGAACAACTAAAAAGACAAAAAGAAAAATAAAAACAACATATGACATACATAAACCCCAAAGAAAATATGGCTGATATAAGAAATTCCTTGAGAGT
The DNA here is from genome assembly GCA_026826555.1 of Tolypeutes matacus. Lineage (NCBI taxonomy): Eukaryota > Metazoa > Chordata > Mammalia > Cingulata > Chlamyphoridae > Tolypeutes > Tolypeutes matacus. The sequence goes on from JAKSZT010054307.1 coordinate 954,299, forward strand.
AAGAACACTGAATGTTAATGGATTAAACTCACCAGTCAAGAGGCACAGATTGGCAGAATGGATAAGGAAATATTACCCATCTATATGTTGTCTACAAGAAACCTACCTTGGACCCAGGGATTCAAGGAGGCTGAAATTGAATGGCTGGAAAACAATTTTACAAGCAAACGATAACCAAAAAAGGGCAGGAGTAGCTATACTAATATCAAACAAAATAGACTTTAAATGCAAAACTGTTGTAAGAGACAAAGATGGAAACCATATATCAGTAAAAAGGATAATCTTTCAAGAGAAAGAACAATCATAAACATTTATGCACCTAATCATGGTGCCTCAAAATACATGAGGCAAACACTGGAAAGACAAAGTGGAGACATAAATGCCGCTACATTTATAGTGTGGGACTTTAATACACCATTATCACCATTAGACAGAACATCTCAACAGAGAATCAATAAAGAAACAAAGACTCTGAATAATACATTAGAGGATCTGGACCTAATAGATATATACAGAATGCTACACCCAAATACAGTGGGATATACATTCTTCTCAAGGGCACATGAATCATACTCCAAGATAGACCCCATGCTAGGCCACAAAACAACTCTCAATGAATTCAGAAAGATTGAGATTATATAAAGTAATTTCTCTGACCACAATGCAGTGAAATTGGAAATCACTAAGGGCCAGAGAACCAGATTTGTCACAAATATATGAAAGTTAAACAACACACTCTTAGACAAACAGTGGGTCAAGGAGGAAATCTCAAAAGAAATCAGTAACTACCTTGAAATGAATGAAAATGACAACACAATATATCAAAACCTATGGGATGCAGCCAAAGCGGTACTAAGAGGGAAATTCATAGCCATAAATGCATATATCAAAGAAGAAGAAAGAGCTAAAATTGAAGACTTAACTGCACATCTGGAGGAGTTGGAAAAACAACAACAAACTAACCCCAAAGGAAGTAGAAAGAAGGAAATAACAAAGATTAGAGAAGAGCTAAATGAAATAGAAAATAAGAAAGCACTAGAAAAAAATAAACAAAACCAAAAGCTGGTTCTTTGAGAAGATCAATAAAATTGAAAAACCCTTAGTCAGACTAACAAAGAAAAAGAGAGAAGATGCAAATGCACAAAATAAGAAATGAGGAATGGGATTTCACCACTGATCCCACAGAAATAAAGAGTATCATAAGAGGATACTTTGAAAAATTATATGCCAACAAGAATGGTAATTCAGAGGAAATAGACAAATTCCTAGAAACTCATATGCAGACTACATTGACGAAAGAAGAAATTGATGAACTCAACATTCCAATTATAAGTAAAGAGATAGACTCGGTCATGAAAAACCTCCCAACAAAGAAAAGCCCAGGACCAGGAGGCTTCACAGCTGAATTCTACCAAACATTCCGGAAAGAGCTAACACCAATCCTGCTTAAGCTCTCCCAAAAAATAGAAGTAGAAGGAACATTGCTTAATTCATTCTATGATGCCAACATTACCCTAATACAAAAGCCAAAGGAAGATGCCGTAAGAAAGGAAAATTACAGATCAATCTCTCTAATGAACCTAGATGCTAAAATCCTCAACAAAATACTTGCTAATTGCATTCAACAACATATCAAATGAATTATATACCATCATCAAGTAGGTTTCATCCTGAGTATGCAAGGATGGTTCAACATAAAAAAAATAATCAATGTAATACACCACATAAACAGATTGAAAGAAAAAAATCACATGATCATCTCTATAGATGCAGAAAAAGCATTCTACAAAATACAGCACTTTTTTCTGATAAAAACACTGCAAATGATGGGAATAGAAGGAAACTTTCTGAACACAATAAAGGGTATATATGAAAAACCCAGAGCCAACATCATCTTCAATGGTGAAATCCTAAAAGCTTTCCCTCTAAGATCGAGAACAAGACAAAGATGCCCACTATCACTGCCTCTATTTAACATTGTCTTAGAAGTACTTGTTCGAGCACTGAGGCAAGAAAAAGATATAAAAGGCATCCAAATAGGAAAGGAAGAAGTAAAAATTTCACTATTTGCATTGGACATGATCCTATACATAGAAAACCCTGAAAAATCTACAACAAAGCTTCTAGAACTTATAAAGGAGTACAGTAAAGTCACAGGCTATAAGATCAATGCTCAAAAATCAGTAGAATTTCTATATACCAATACTGAGCAGCCTGAGGAGGAAATCAAGAAAAAAATACCATTTACAATAGTAACTAAAAGTATCAAATACCTAAGAATAAATTTAACTAAAGATGTAAAGGACTTATATACAGAAAACTACACAACTCTGTTAAAGGAAATCAAAGAAGACATAAATAAATGGAAGTATATTTCTTGTTCATGGATAGGAAGACTAAACATCATCAAGGTGTCTATCCTACCCAATCCAGTCTACAGATTTAATGCAATCCCAATAAAAATCAACACTGTATTTTTTAATGAATTGGAAAAACTAACTACAAAATTTATTTGGAAGGGTAAGAAGCCCTGAATCTCCAAAGACATATTGAAAAAGAAAAATGAAGTTAGAGGTACCATGCTACCTGACTTTAAAACATACTACAAAGCTACAGGGGTCAAAACTGCATGGTATTGGCACAAGGATAAACATACTGACCAATGGAACCGAATTGAGAATTCTGAAATAGATCTTCGCATATACAGTCATCTGATATTTGACAAGGCCACCAAGCCCACTCAGTTAGGAGAGAATGGCCTCTTCAACAAATGGTGCTTGGAGAACTAGATATCTAAATCCAAAAGAATGAGAGAGGAACACCATTTCACACCTTATACAAAAATCAACTCAGGATGGATCAAAGATCTAAATATAAGAGCCAAGACCTTAATGACCTTGGAAGATAATGTAGGGAAGCATCTACAGGACCTTGTAATAGGAAATGATTTCACGAACTTCCCACCCAAAGCATGAGCAGCAAAAGAAAAACTAGATAAATGGGATCTTCCCAAAATTAAAAATTTCTGCACCTCAAATGGCATAATCAAGAAAGTAAAAAGGCAGCCTACCCAGTGGGAGAAAATATTTGGCAACCATATATCTGATAGGAGCCTAATATCCTGCATATATAAAGAAATCCTACACCTCAAAAATAAAAAGACAAACAACCCATTTAAAAAATGGGCAAGTGACCTGAAAAGACACTTCTCTGAGGAAGAAATACAAATGGCTAAAAAGCACATGAAAAGATACTCGACATTGCTAGCTATTAGGAAAATGCAAATCAAAACTACAATGAGATATCATCTTACACCCATTAGAATGGCAGCTATTAAAAAAACAGCAGATTATAAGTGTTGAGAGAATGTGGAGAAATAGGAACACCCATCCACTGCTGGTGGGATTGTAGAATGGTCCAGCCACTATGGAGGACAGTTTGGCAGTTCCTCAAAAAACTAACTATAGAACTCCCATTTGATCCAGTGATTCCACTGCTGAGTATATACCTGAAGAATTGAAATCAAAGACACAACAGATATATGCACACCAATATTCATAGCAGCATTGTTCACTATTGCCAAAAGTTGTAATCAACCCAGGTGCCCATCAACAGATGAATGGATAAACAAAATGTGGTACATACATACAATGGAATCTTACTCAGCTGTAAGAAGGAATAAAATGCTAACACACGGGATAACATGGATGAATCTTGAAGACTTTATGCTGGGTGAAGCAAGCCAGGCATTGAAGAATGAACAGTACATGACCTCACTGATATGAATTAAGGAAATTGAGCAGTCTCAGAGAGCTATGTCTGGAAGATAGGTTTACAAGAAATAGAAAGAGAAGAGAAGGTTGTGAGCCATCACCCATATGGATGTAATCTATGGTAAAGTGATAGAGTGTAGTTGTGTATTGAAGGGATAGGACAAGAGGGTAGTGATATTATTGGTTTGGGTGGTACAGAATTGACAGATGGGTAGATTGGGAAGTGTGGGTCAGAAGGTCCAGGATACTGGGGGGATGGTTGGGAGAGGGACCAGGTGAAGCCTGGGGATTTGTGGGTATGAGGTTGAAAGTACAGAGGTGGGAATGCTCTTATGGCAAAATGACAAGGAAGGGTCACTGGTTTAGGGTGTTGGTTGGGGGGCATTCGGGACAGGGTGCACCTAGAGCAGACTTCTAGGGAGAGTGTGAGTGTTCATTCTGTCATAATGTGTTGTATCAGTGGGTGGAGACCCACATAATGAGCAGGAAGAAGTTGGAATCCCATCTTTGGGAGGACCGATTTGTTCAGAAATAAACAGGCGGGAGTCTCTCAAGAGCAAGGGCAGTTCCTAATAGGTGAGGATAACCAGTATGTCAAGACCTCTTGTTACATGTAACTATGAATCTTGTCACCAACGAGTCAAGCCAGGGGACTGTCGTGGGCCCCAGGGGGATAGGGTGTGAGGAATAGAATAGATCAAACAGGTGGTATTTAGTGGTCAGTAGAAATATTCTTCATTACCATACAGTGAAGGACACAGGACATGGTAAATATCATCAAAATTTATAAATGTGTATGCTCTAAAATGTAAACCATAGTGTAAACCATTGATAATGTCTAGTAGCTATATTTGACTATTTATATACCAGTTATAACAATGCTACCATCTACATATAAAAAAGTATTAATATGGGGGAGAGGAAAGGGTGAGGATGTTGAGTATATGAGTCTCCTGTATTCTGTGTGTGACTTTGCTGTGACCTAAAACTTCTTTGAAAACAAAGTGAAAAATAGTGAGACACTGGGGAATAAGAGAGGGAAGGTGCCACGGTATAGACTGGACACCAGATATTACAGTGATGAAGGGCAAAAGGTCAAAAAAAATTTTTTTTTATTTTTCATTTTTAAAATATCCCAATATTTTAATTTTATTTTATTTTCAGTTTTTTTAAATTTTTATGTATTTTATCTCTTACATTTAAACTTATAATTATTATTTCATTTTCCTATTAATTGTATTTAGCTATTGTAATGGTTTCATCTTTGAAGAAGCTTTGGATCACAGAAGGGTTACAACTGGGGTGGGGGAGGATCGTTGGTGTGAGGTGTCAGGGATGGGGGATGCATGATACGAAGTTCACCTGAGCCTAATTATAAGGTATAAAAATATTCAGATGTTCACGGGGCATTGTCACAGTGGGTGGAGAATCACACAATAAATGAGAGAATACTGAATTCCCATCCTGGAGAGCTCTGCCACGTTCTCTAAGGAAGCAACAACAGTCCCCAAAGTGCAGGGGCAGTGACTGAAGAAGGAGAATGATCCACTGATAGGCCCTTGATATTGATGACTAGGCTTATGAGTCTTTACCCTTGAAATTGAAACTTAACCTATTGTTATGGGGTGCCTAAGGGTTGCCTCCTGAGAGCTTCCTTGTTGCTCAAATGTGGCCTCTCTCTAAGCCAAACTCAGCATATGAATGCATTACCTTCCTCTGGTGCAGGACATGACTCCTGGGGATGAGCCTCTCTGGCACCAATGGATTGCTACCAAGTACCAACTGACAATGTGACTGGAATAAGACCTTGAATAAAATGGGGAAAAGGTAAAGACAAATGATTTTATATGGCTAAGAGACTTCAAAATGTGTCAAGAGGTCATCCCAGAGGTGACACGCACATCTCAGTAGGATCTCATAGAATTCCAAAGTAGATATCACCCCAAATAGTGGGGCTCCTAAGGACTCTGGAGACACCCAGGTCCTATGTCAGGGCAGATAGCTCTGGAGTTTGGTGCCTTGCCAGTGGGCCCTACTTTGGAGTTTGTGCTCCTGAGAGTGACAGTTGGACTCAACTATGTCTTCCCTGCACATGGCTCATCTGTCCCTTCTATTCAAAACTGTACTTGGTGCTGGAGTTTGTAGGTGTATGTCCAGAGACTTGAGTCTTTAAGCTGTCCATGTGCCAGCTGGGCTTGGAACCTCAGTGGAGCAGCAACTTCTACTCTACAGCTCATTGGACTCACCCGGGACACCTGGTGGGGAGATGATGATGGATAACAGCCATCCCAGGGAATGGAGAGAGTCTGCAGCTGCAGGCAGGATAATCCCATCCATCTTCCCCATGGGATATAAGCCCCCTCTCAATTGGAGGTGGAGTGGACATCACCATCCCAGACTCCTCAGGATGGAGGGAAGAACTATGGACTAGAGTGGACTTACTTGTATTCTACTATAGACATATTGTGATTCAAGCAATGGAAGAAATTACAACATTGATGTGAAGCCAGTAGTCACTGGAGGCTCTGGGGGCAGGGAGAGGAGAAGGAAAGGCAGTTATAATACAGGGTTTTTTTCAGAACTTGGGAATGGTCCTGAGTGACATTGCAATGACAGTTATAGGCCATTTTATATCATCATATAACATGTAGAACTGTGTGGGAGAGAGTGTGGTCTACAATGTGAACTATGGTCCATGCTTAATGGCAAAGCCCCAGGATGTGTCTGTCTATTACAGGTGATGTGCCACACTAATGAAGATGTTTATGTGGGAGCATGTGGGAGGAGTGGGAGGTGGTGCATATGGGAATCCCTATATTTTTTGTGTAACATTTATGTAATCTAAGTATCTTTTAAAAAAACCAAAACTAAAATTAAAAAATAATTGGTAACAATCTGAATATCCAAATTGCAGTTAATCCATAAATGTGATATTGCTCAGCAATAAAAGGAACTAATTACTAAAACAAACTACATAACTGAATCTCATCAACATGATGAATCAAAGAAGTCAAACACAAAAAGATACATATACAATGATTCCATTCATATGAAACCTTGCAAAGTACAAATCTATTCTATACTGAGAGATTATATATCAGAGGTTGCCATACTTGTTAGGGAATTGGCTGAAAAAGTACAAAAGAACTTTCTGCAGTGAAGGAAATGTTCTTGATTGTGGTGGTAGTTGCAAACTCATCAGAATGTTTACTTAAAAGTGGTGCATTTGGTTATATTATATTTATTGTATTGTGTCATATCATATTGGATTGTATTATACCTCATTAAAGTTGATTTTAGAAAACATTTTCACTTGATCATGAATGAGGTTTTATCCCTGCAAATCTATCACTCCTAGACCTACCATTTTTAGGTAGGTTCATTATAATGTAAGAAACAAGGTAGCTGGCTGGGAAATGGGAAATCTGAAACTTGATATGGAATCTGTGAATGTCAAAACATGTGTATTGGGCAAATCAGTTTTCTTTGTGTCTCTATGACCTCAAATGCAAAATGAGAGGCTTGAACTAGATGGTCTTTGAGTTCTAATATACTACTAATATGTCACTTCCCTGATCTGGTAAAGACACCTCTGCTGGACTGTTACAGTCCAGTCCTATCAGATCATTTGGTTTAGCTTGCTAAAAACTGCTGAAAACAATATACCATAAATGAGTTAGCTTTTACAATGGGGATTTATTGGATTGCAAGTTTGCAGTTCTGAGACTGAGAAAAGTGTCCAAATCATGGTATCAGGCAATGCTCTCTCCCCCCAAAGACTGGCTGCAGGCGATCCTGGACTTCTCTGACACATAGGAAAGCACATGTTAGCATCTGCCGATCTCTGCCCTTTCCTCTGGGCTCTGTCCTCTCCTCCCTCCTGTCCATCTAGAGTCCAAATATCTGTTGTCTATAAGCACAAGCACATTCCCACCCCTTTCAATACATTCTGGTATATAGCTCCTAAATGAAATAATATACTCATTCTTTGCAAAAAGGAGGACTCTAATTCTATCGAATTAGAATAAATCTTTATTAATTTTTAAAATTGTCTTTTAGAGTTGTTTCAAAACTCAGCTTCTTTCCTAGCATCTCCAGAAGATCCCCTCAGACCACAAGGAACCCGGTTCCTAAATTCTCTCTTTTTTAGGAAAGCCTACACCATGGTGTGCTGAAGCCAGCTTGCACCAGCTCACCAGAGCAGATCATGCATGTCTCTTTCCAGGCCCAGCCTCAGTAATATGATGCTGGTAGACTGAAATCTACTAGAGTAGAATATTTTCATCTCAGAAATAAGCAAACACTACAAATCAGGGCTTTATTCCCCTGGAGAGCCGATTGTTAAACATTTACCAGCATACCCCTGCCTCCATCATTTACCACACACTGTAGTTGAGTTCCATGCTCTGGTGCATTGCTGTCGTTTGTCTCCTGTGTGTCAGACTTATTAACAAACTGGATGGTAAACTCTTTGAAAAAAGGCACCGGTACTTCTATATCTTCTGAATCCTTCACACAACTCACTCAGAGAAGTACTCACTAAGTACTTAGGGGATTGTTTGAAGGGTATGAAGAATCTAAATTCCCATTGCAATGGAATTTGAAGCTCAGTTTGCCAAGAGGACAGAGCTAGCTACCCATGGAAAGAGTGAGACTCAAATGATGAAGGATGCGTAGGTGTAGCATCCTGGAGTAAATGCAGCATTTGTCTTCTCAATCCTTCTTCACATCATTCAGAGGAAATCAGATGACAGTGGGAGATGAGAGCAGCTATAGAAGAGAAAATTTTGTTTGTTGTCCAGATGAAGGGACCAGACACAGAGTTAGCAAACTACCCTTATTGACCAACATCACCACAACTCTTAAGTCTTCTCTTTTTTTATTTTTATTATATAGATGTAAAGATATTATCTCTGGAATCAGGTTGTCTGGATAAATTCCCAGCCCACCACATTACTAACCATGAAGTTTTAATCTCGCCGATTCGTCATTCTTCACATATGTAACTTCATATTCACAATAGCACTGACCTCATAAGAATGTTGTGAGGATTAAATGAGATAATCCATTCAAATCAATTAGCACAGGGCGAATTCTCAATAATTGGTACATCTTAAATTATCCTTGCTATAGCTCTCAGATAAGTCATCTGAGAATTTTTAAAAAGTCAACAAGAACAAAGGAAAAAAATAATGCAAAATAACAAAAGACAAAAGAGAGAGAGAAAGATTTTTGCAGATTATTTATCCCCCTGGGAAAATAAGAAAACTGAAACAGACTAATAAAACAAAAAATTAATGCAGTAACTGTATTATTCATGAAGATTATATACTGAATAGAAGAAAAGAAAAATTTAAAGATGCATTGTAAGGAAAGAAACTACCACAGAATTTATTGATACATATAAGAAATCATATCTTGTTCTTTCAACCTGTGCATAGAAAGTGAACCTGTGAGGGAAAGGGAAAGCATTTAAAATCCACAGAATAGGTCAATCTCCTGAAAATTGGTATTACATGTAAATAAATGACTCTTGTAGAAAACAAACAAAAACACATGACCTCTTCTCCAGAGACTTTGAAACAAACAAATTCTAAGATGCCGAAGATGGAAAAAATTACCCCTTTAAAAATCTGTGATTACTATAGCTACTGAAAAAGACAGAGGAAGACAAACATTGATCACAGGATAAACATAGAAAAGAATCTACAAGCTGTGCATTTAGGACTTGAGCCTAAAGGGCATTTCTGTGCTGCTTCTCATTCCAGAACTCCAATCCTAGCTCAGTATGGCCACAGGAGCAGGCAGGATTAGAGCCTTCTCAAACTAAGAAGGATATTCAGAAATCCTCAACACCTCTCAAATCTGGTCTGATAATATCTACAAAACAAACAAACAAAAAACCTGGTGTTTCTTCAAGGATATATATATATATATATATTCTAACCATCACATTTCTCCAGATAGGACTATATCTTAGAGGAAGAGTGACACATGACCTGTCACCTGTACTCTGCTCCTACCTCTCTTACCCTGGCTCTGGCAGCTTTGCTTAAAGGAGGAGAAAAGGAACTCCTGTAAACACTTTGCATGACACAATTCTGAATAATGTACAATGGCCTGTCTCCATTGCTGCAACATCATGCAGAACAACTCCAATGTTCCAAAAATGCCCCATGGTATACCCATTCCCCACCCCCCACCTCAGAACCCCTGGTGACCACTATCTTTATATCAAAGTTACAAGTTCTTCCATTAATAGAATAATATTAAGTCTACTTTGGTCCATGGTTGCATTTCTGCCTTGTTTGTTCACTCCACAATCTTGAGGATTTTAGGGATGTTGATGTCCGTTCTGCTTCTGATTGAGAGGGGGCTTAGATCCCATGGGGCAAGTGGATGGAGCTGTCTTACTTGCAGTTGTAGATACTCTCTGTTTTTTGAGATGGACATTGTCCATCATCATCATTTTGTTAGTTGTCCTGGGCAAGTCCGATGAACTGGAGAGTAGGTGTCAGCTGCAACTCTACTGAGATTCAGGGCTCAACCAGCATATGAACAGATGGAAGATTTAAGTCTCTGGGACATATATTTAATGAGTACAGTGATAATTATAGGCTCAAATAAAAGGGGCAGAAGAACCATGTGTAGGGAAATTATAAATGAGTCTAACTGTTACATTGGGGAAATAGGTTAACATATATTCCAAGGTAAGGCCCATCAATAAGGTGCTAATTTATTGGGGTTGTCTGCCTTGCTGATAGTGTCCAGATGTTTTTAGAACCCTCAGGAACACCCCTGCTTGAGGCACTATTTACTATGGTAGTTACTGAGATCTGCCTGAGACATGCATAAGCATAACCTCTGGAATGACTTCCTGACTCATTTTGAAATCTCTTAGCCATGAAAACTGTGTTGAATTTAAATTTCTCCCTTTTGGTCAAGGTCTTTTTCCAAATCCATTGCTAGTTGATGCTTGGTAATAATCCCTTGGTGCCAGGGAGGCTCGGCCCTGGGAGTCATGTCATGTCCCACCCTGGGGGAGGGGGGGAGTGAGACCGGGGAGGCAATGAGCTTTTACATGCTGAGTTTAGCTTAGAGAGGCCACATTTGAGTAACAAGGAGATTTTTAGGAGGTCACTCTTAGGCTATATATATTACTAGGCTAAGTTTCAATTTTATAAGAATAAGGTTCATAAGTACAAGTATTAATATCAAGGCCCTGGTGTATTGGTCTGTCCTCTTTCACTAGGCACTGCCTCTGTACTCTAGAGATTCTTGCCACTCTATTAGAGAATGTAGCAGGACTCCCCAAGATGGGAATTTAATATTTTGTTGGTTATTGTGTGGGTCTTCACCCACTAAGATAACAACCTCTGACAAGACATCTTGTGGCAAGAGGTGAATTAGACACGGCCTTCACCTTACCTCAGCTTCTTCCACCTCATGAAGCACATTACTTTCCAAGAAGGCTAATCTCTCCATAGTTACTGATCACTCTAATATGCATATCATTTAGAAACTCTGAAAATATTCATCCCCAGGTTTTTCCATGACCCAAATAATTTCTCTTACTTTCTCCATGACCACAGCTCATCTGTCTTCCCAGGCAAGACCAAGTGCCACTTTTTCTCTCCAATCTTTAATTTTTTTAAAAAATTTTTTCTCAAACTTACAGGAAAGTTGAAAGTACAGTACAAAGAATTTTTTTCTTAAACTATTAGAGATTAAGTTGCTGACCTGGACCTCATCACTGAATACTTTGTATATTTCCTACAAAGAAGGACATTCTCCTATACAACCACAATGCAACCAATGGAAATCAGAAAGTTACCATTGTTTATTACTACGATCTAACCCTGAGATCCCATTCAATGTTTTGCCAACTGTTCCAATCCTCTATTAAAAAAAAAAAAAAAAAATTACAGTTCAGAATCAAGCTTTTATTGTCATGGTTTGTTAGATTCCTACAACCTAGAACAGTTTCTCAGTCTTTTCTTGTCTTTCATGACCTGAGCACTTAAAGATGAAGGTCACTTATTTTGTTGAATGTACCTAAATTTTGGTTTGTCTTAAGTTTTCTTGTGATTAAATTCAGGTTATAGATCTTTGACAGGAATAGCAAAGAAGCCTAGATTGGAGAATACAATTTTTATCATTGGGAGTGACAGGATTTTCTCCAAGGTCTACAAAGAGTTCCCTGCCCCACTGCAGGTCTCTGCCATCTGGGAGTCCTCCTCAGGCATTGCCAAACTCTGGATCAATGGGAAGACTTTGGTGAGGAAGGGCCTGTGGGGAGGATACTCTGTGAGAGCGCACCCCAAAATTGTCCTGGGGCAGGATCAAGATTCCTAAGGGGGTGGTTTTGATAATAGCCAGTCCTTTAAGAAAAGATTGAGGATTTGTACATGTGGGACTTTTTGCTGTCCCTTAAAAAAGATCAAGTTTTTGTAACAGGGTATCTATATAAAAATCAGTACCTTGGTCTGGAGGGTATTGAACTATGAAAGGCAGGGTTACGTGGTCATGAAGCCCCAGAAATGGAGTTGAATATCTGCTCCAAAATGATGATATTACTGGGAATTATACATAGTGCCCTGTGGCTCTGTTTTCTTTGAATTTCCTATCTACTGAACAGCTTAATTTACAATAAAAGTACGTTGCTTCCTAGCACTTGTTCAGTGTTTCTCATGGCCCAAAATGCCTCTCATTTGGGGTCATATTTTTTTCAAAAAAAAATTTAAGCATTTAACACTTGATTAGTAGAAGAAGCTTTTAGGATTTCCACTTATGGAGTTTATTCTTATTTTACTCACAATTATTTAATTGTGTGAAATTTAATTGAAGGTCTGTCAAATTGGATTTCCAGCTCAAAGTTAATAGAAACAGAAAATTAGAACAAATCTTGGGCAGCTCTACTGATTAAGAGCCATTGTTCCTTGTTCCTGTGTGGTACATCCCCAGATCAGTTCTAATAAAATGCAAATCCAGAAACTAGGGGACGGGGGCAACCCGGGGCCACATAGTCCAAGGCAAATCATCTTCATATCCAGTAGCCTCAGGGACACTGTTATAATAATTGATAATCATAACAATGTCCAAAGGTTATCAGGAAAATATTCATGCCACCTTTGCTTAAAACTCTGAAAGATTCCCAGGACTTACAAGATAGAAATCATATGTATTGTCATAGACTACAGGGCCCTCCAGGATTTTACTAACTCTTTGAAGACTCTGTATATTAAATGTTTGGCCTAGTGGCTGGCATGTAACAAATGATATCTACAATCATTATTATTTATATAATTTAATTTATATTATTGATGATGATGATGATTGTTGTTGTTTTTATGTAAAGCACATGGAAAACTGTCCCATTCTTAGTTAATGCCTAATGAGAGTGGATTTCAAAAAAGGGATCCTTTTCACTCCTTTACCAGACAACAAAAGGAAAAGGAAAATGATGGTGGACTTAGGAGGGAGTCCTGGCTAAATATGGCACATACAGGGACCTTGGTGCTCAGTTTGCAGAGAACAGAGTCAATAAAGATCAGAAAAATATCACTCAGGATGAAGGCAGGGTTTTAACCAAATAAACAGTTGAACTCAACTAAAGAGGCCACTTAAAAGAGCAGATGAAAGTCATAGACACCAGGCACAATGCAATGTAATGAAAACAGGAATTCCAGAAACAGATAATCAAGTTAGATAGTTTCCATTTGAACCTGCAAAGATTCCCTGAAGTGCTGAGGAAGAGCTCCACGGGTTTCTTACAGGTCTTATCAGCTTCTCACCAAGTGGTAAGAGAACAGATTAAGTGGGCAAAGACAGGCAGGGTTCTGTTGATATGGGAAATTTTCAGCTTCCCTTTGCCATCTCGTCACGTAACCACATATTTGCTGTTTATGATGTACCTTTCCATAATTATATATTCTGAATACTAGAGCGAAGAACAGACATATATCCTTACCTATTCTATTTAATGAATATAATGAGGATAATTTTTTTCAAACATTAAATTCATGTATTTTACAGTCTCTTTTAAAACATCTCTCCTGAGTATATGTTTGGTGGATATGTAGTGTACAAAAATAAAATTAATTTTTAAAATCTCCCTGTGCAGGTTTCCACCTCAAACTAAACTCTGTGCTATATTGCTTTAGAACAGGAGAGGCCATGTATACTTTAATAAGACAAAAAAAAAGTTTTTTTGGTGGGCTAACCAAAGGTTTCTTCTCACAATACTGTAGTAGATAATACTGGTGCTCATCAGTATCTATACTCCTCTCCTTCTTGGCATGTACAAAATCATACTCCCAAACCACCCCTCACTTGCCTGCCCCCACAGTATGCCAAGGTCTTGTTACTAGTCCATTGACTGTGAGAAGTGTCATGTGTCCTTGCTGAAGTTTTTAAGAGTGGGTATAAGATCTCTACATGGTCTCTTCCCTTTTCCTAGTGATCAATAAGTACACGTGATCTATTCTGGTACAACTAAGTGGTGGTGGCACCTCCATTAGCCTTGATCCTCAACTGATGGAGCATAGCAAATCCTCTCAATAGCTTGCAGGGGACGTGCACCATGTTATATGGAACCACTGAGATTCCAGCATTAATTTATTACTGAAGACTAATCTTTCCTAATCTAAAATACAGACTGAATGCTGGATGAGGGAAGAAGGAGGGTATGAATTGGGGGGAAATTTGTCCCTTTGTCCACAAAGGGCTGTGTAAAGAGGAAGGCAGACTGAAGAGAAAGGAGGGATACAGTTAGATAGATGTGTGTGTCCTGATCACTCCAATCTGGACTGCCTGCATCAACCTAGGAAATGTCACATCAAAGTGAATTTCGTGGTTCAACATAATTAGGGAGAAGGACCTAGAATTTTAGCTTAACTTATGATCTCTTTTTCCAAACGAAGAAGAGGAGTATCAGAATTTTCCTTAGACCCTGATAGAAGTTCAGAAAGCATGTGGGATGGAAATCAGTAAGGCTGCCTTGGGGCCCACTTGGGTGACAGAATTAGGACATCAAGACGAACCGAAGACCCTTCACTTGCATTCCCTATTCTACAACCTGCTGCTATCCCTGGGAAGTGAAGAAACAGAGATACTGGCCAGTTATTCCAAAGACTGTCATTCTTTTTAAGAGATGACCTAAATTAGCAATGCGGAGTAAGTTGTAAACTGAATAGAACATTTCTCCCCTGCTACCTCCTGGGTAGTGGCTCATGATGAATACCAGAGAGTTACAGTGTGGGTAAAATACTCAGTCACACTACACAGATATTTCCATTGGAAACTTGAGGAAATGAGTGTTGACAAGGATGTTTCATAAAGGTAAAGACTGTATTCATTTTACAACCCTCTCTGCTATGGAACATAGAAACAGTCATAGGCCTAGGCCTTAAAATGTTGATGTCATATACTCATTCTATTCATTCATTTATTTATTTAATCAGTTGGTATTATTTCACATCTACTATGTGCCAGACCTTATGCTAGGCATAGGAGATACAAAGTCAACAGAATCCTTGCCCAGGGCATTTTATAACAGAAACAAATTCCTCTAAATCAATAATTAACTAATGTACTAAGCAATGACTACTGAAATTTGACTTTTCCTCAACCTCCAGTTAATGCTATGCCTTTTCTCTTAACCTCACCTTCTGGAGCAGAGGTAAACCTTCTTTTTCAGAAGTTTTAATTCCCATTGCTCCAGGGCATGTCATAAATCACAAGAGCCATAGTCTTTCTCAGCAAACCTAGTAGAATGCTGAGATTAATTGAAATGGGACTTCTAGTGACCTTCCCTGGGTACTTTTTGTAATTGTCAGATACATTAGCAGTGGTAGCAAAGGAGGAAAAAAATCTCAACTGCTGAAAACACTTGTGTCATTAGAAAAAAAGAAAAGAGGAAGCTGGAAGGCATAAAAGCCCAGAAACACGACTGGACAAAGACATCATGATCATTTCTTGACCTAGGATTTCTTGTCCTTTGGCCTATAAAGGCCAAAAGAACAATGGGCATCCTCAGTGTCCTATGATAAATGCCCAGTGGGCAGAGCAGTCATCACTAACATCAAAGTCCTTTTCTGATCCTGAATCACACTCATGGAGGGGTCTACTCCATATGTGGGAGGCCACCCAACTCCAGGATAAGGTCTTCCACTGCAGCCCACTAAGGAATTTTCCAATACAAAAGCACATAAAGTAACTGTCTATGTCATGTCACTACATTCCACAATTTACTTAGGTAAATTCAGTGTAGATCTCTAGCTTAGAGTAAGTAGTGGTACAGTAAAAATTAGCTTCAGATTGCATTCAGATGAAAAGAAGGGAAAGATCTGACCGTGGAGTGCCAATTGTTATTTCCTTTTAGAGTGTGTGACTGAAACTTTTAGATGGCCCAAGGTGTCAGGGGAGTCCCAAATACCTTTTAAGTGGCCATCACTCATACCCCACCTACCTCTTCCTCCTTCTCTGTGGAAGTCACACACAAACAGCCATCTTCTGGCCTTCAGCTACCCCCTATGTCCTTTTCCAGTGTGTGCCATTCCCCAGACTGGGGAAGGATTAAGTCTAATGAAAAGGCCCAATCAGACTTTAAACCTAGAAACTGGTAACAAGCAGTCCCAGATGCTAATCAAAGCAGGGGTTCTCAGTGGCAGGGCCTCCTCACTCTGAGGTAGATAAATTCCATGCTTAAATTCTGTAGATTGGCCTCTCTTCTCCAGCATGAAGCAGGGCAAGCAGAGCTGCCATCTCTTGACTGCAACCTAGAGCAATTTTTGGCCACCCCAGGAGACTGGCTGTAATAGGACTTCTTCCCCTGCTCTTTTGGATTCTTTGTGCAGTGTAAGCAGCAAAGAGGTTATTTGCCCTCCTGGACTCTTTATGCTGTGCAAGTAATAAAGAAGTCATTTGCTGAAAATTTCTGTTGTGCCTTGAACCTGTGTTCCCACAATGAACCTTTGTAGCAAATTCCTTGACATAAAGGAATGCCCCAATTCTGACATAGAAAGAAAAACCAGATATAGATCACTTTCAACCAATGACTTGAGAGATTTGGGCTATAAATTGGTTATATTTGGGCTTCAGAGTTTTTCATTATCCTGTGCATAGCAATGCATGATTAATGCATTGATTAATAATGAAATTAATACTTTTTTTTGGTAGTCAAAATGATCCAAATGGCCAAATATCAGCAATTGCATGTGGTTCAACCTAATCGATGCTCACAGTTGAGGCAATACAGTAAATACATCTGGTAAAATACAACTATAAGAGTAAGGTTTGACTGATTTATTTCAGCTGATATATGCATGAGGTCAGTGGGCTATGTCTTCAGTAGATAAATGTCCTCCAATGGAAATGGAATCTGCTGCAGTAATGACTGCCTCCAATGTGGCCTCTTAGGTGCCATCTCCCCATTCCACAAGCTGGACAGACAGAAGAAAAATGTCATAAAATGAAAGGAAGGAAAGAAGGAAGGGAGGGAGGGAGGAGAGGAGAGGAGAGTAAGGGAGGGGTAGGTACATAAAAGATGTTATATCCATCTGGAATGCTTTCAGCTGCCAGTACCTGAACTCCTTCTGGACTAACAGTGACTTAAACTAACAAAGGTTTTTTTTCCCTTTCTCTCATACTAAAAAGTTCAGAAATAGGTAGTCCATGGTGGTGCTCTTTTAATGTTTCCTTCCAAAACATGCTGACTCTAACCTCACAGGTCACAAAATGGCTTCCGCAACTCTAGCCATCATGTTCCTGTTCAAGGTAGGAGAAAGGCAGAAGTAGCCCCAGAATTATCTGCCCTTTTTGTCAGAAAAGCAAAAGTTTCTTAGAAGCACCAACCCCTCTCCACACAGAAACTTACTACAAACAATTGGCCAAAACTGTGTCACCTAATGTGAAAAAGCTGTGTACTTAGTGGCTGGCAAAGCGTGGCAATCAATGCTGAGTTTTCCTGAAGAACATTCCATTATCTTCATGGGTTTCAAGAGGCAGTTGTAGTAGTGGCAGCGAGAAGACATGGCAAGGGCATTGGTGCTCCCGTGTCACGTCAGCAGCAGCAGCGCTTCCTGACTCCTGCCTCACTGCTAGAGTGCTGTGCTCCTGAACACTCTGGCTGGGACTGGTCTCCTGATTCCTCACCTTCCTGACTTCCTCAGAGAGAAAACACCCCTCACTGGGCGGTTCAACAACTTTGTTCTGAAAGTCTCTGAAGGTGCCGCTAGACTCTGCTCCTGCAGTCCTCCTTCAAATTTGTAAACACCTAATTCCTTCTGTTAAATCCCTTTCTGTTTACGATAGTTAGCATGGTTTCTGCGTCCTGCAGCACAGCTCTACCTGATACACAAGCCTACTGCTCCTGCCACCGGGAGGGAGGTGGAGCATGAGCTCTGCAGAGATCAGCATTTTCCTCGGGCCTGCCAGGAAGAAACTAACAAGAACTAATTTCCTCAGCGGCCCTGAGCCACTGCGAGAGAACACATATTTACTTTCCAGGCACAGTTTTAATCACAAAGATCTGAATTTTCATAAGTGTCCATGGTTCTGGCATTATTTCTTTCCTGAGCAAATGACATTTCTTTTGCATCCTCAGTTTTTAGTTTTCCCTCTTTTTTTTTTTTTTCTTTCTATTTTTCCTATTGTGTAAAATGACTTCAAGATTAATACTTTGATGCATGAATACATCATGGGATTTACAGCCTCTGAAATTTATCATTATTTTTGGAAGCTCTTTCTCTATAAAACACCTTTCATTTGGAATTTACTAATGAAATTCTCCTTTCATGGAGTCACCTTTAAAGAATAGAGATTGTAAAGATAGAGAGAAGTGCAAAGAGTCTTTGCTACAACTGTGTGTTCACTGATGTTGTTTATGACTGGTCCATGATGCAAGAACTTGACAGGAAGCTCCGAAACACCAGAACACAAGGTCCCTAAGGTGAGGGAATGCATGTATTTGCCACCATGTGCCCAGAACTGTGCCTGGGACATAGTGGATGTTCAATAAATATCTGTTGAATTAATGAATGTATATTAACTACTCAGAAACCAATCCCCACCCAGCCCCTAACATCATTTAGTCACCAAGGCAGTCATTGGAAATGATGCTTTCCTCATTCACTTCTGTCTACATGTCTCCTTCTTCATCCTCTTATTTGATGTACATGCTTGCTCTGGATTCTCTCTGGATAAGAATAAAAGAATACTAAAGAAAGTAAACATTGTAGCTTACCCCAGGATGCCACAGGGCTCATTTCCTGGTTCTGGAATGTACTACTTCCCAGGGTCGGTCTCTAGCCTCGGTGAATGGAGCCTTAAAACTCACTGCTAAAATAGCATTGGATTGTTCCTCTACCCCAAACAGATGTAAATTGAGGTATGGGTTAGTTAGTCAATTGCTTAGGTTTCTAACTCTAAAGGGTACTTAAATGTCACTAGAAATGTAATGAGATGGGTAAAATTATAATATTTAAGATATTTTAAGAAATATTCCTTGAAGAAATATTTTGGAAGTCAGTTGAAGGATATGTGTGTATGTGTGTGTGTGTATGATGTGTTTGTGTAGGAAGGTAAAACCACCAAAGAATATTCTTGAGTATTGATAGATATGCTCTGTTGGCTGTATCGGTTAGTAATTTACAGTACAAACACTTACCAACCCGCACAGTTTCTAAGGGTCAAGAATTCAGGAGCAGCTCAAGCGGGTGGTTCTGAGTCTCTCGTGAGGTTGCAAAGCTGTCAGCCAGGACTGCAGTGATCTACAGACATGATTGGAGCCGGAGGGTCCACTTCAAAGGTGATATCCTCTCATAGTTGGCAGTGACACAGTTCTTTGCTGGCTTTTGGGACAAAGCCTCAATTCCTTTCTAGTTCCTGGAAGTCCTCATGACATGGCAGCTGGCTTCTCCCAGAATGAGTGATCCAAGAGCAGGTGAGAAAGTCTTAGTGTTTTTTATGACCCAGTGTCCAAAGTCACACTTTCTCATTTCCACTTTTTTCTGTTTGTTAGAAGCTACTCATTAAGTCCAGTCCACACTCAAGGAAAGGGGAAATAAGCTCCACCTTTTGATGAGAGGGGGCTCAAAGAATTTGTTGGCATTTCAAAACTACAATGAAGGAATGTGGATCAGTAAACTATAAGGTCTTTGCCAACTGCAGTATGCACTTTTAGGGTAGGGGGTAAATTGTTCATAACAATAGAAGATAGTTGGCTCTCCTCTTCCTACTCCAAGTTTTCTTCTAAATAAATGTTTGATAGCTAGTTAAAGAATGCTCCCCAGTCTGTGAACGAAAGAAGACAAAGATTATGAAAGAAAAAATATACAATCGTCTCTAAGATATTTTTAAAGCATTTAATAAAATTAATACTCATTACTGCTTAAAAACTCCTAGAGTATGAGAAGAGCTTTTTCTTTCATTCATTTATTAATTTGTTCTCTATTCATACTGCTATTTATAACTATCATTTTGTTTACTAGCTCTAGTAGCTACAGAGGGAAATACAAATGACAATGATAGCTAACAACTTAAAAGTATTTATTATGTGCCAGGCACTATTCTGGATCCTTCATGCATAATCAACATATTTAAGCATCACAACAACCCAGGAAGATAGACATTATAATTATCTTCTAGCCTTCTAAGATTCCAACAGCCTCCCTTGCCTTCCTCAAGGCTATAACATCACATCTAGGTTAGAGTCTTCCTCCTTTTAGAATCAGTTGTAGTGGACACTCTCTGAAGGACATGTAAGATACAGAGTATCTTCAAATGTAAATATGGAGCAGCATTTCTGGGTTGTTCTTTCCTACAATTCTGGGCCCATTCAAACACAGATGTCCAAAATGAGGGAGCTGTAATCTGGGTACATCTACAGCAGTGTCAAGTGACAATTGAGCCATACATGTAGCTGCTCAGCAATCCTTTTACTTCCTTCTTATATGCCTATGTTCCATCCAAACTCACATCCCATCCCTAGCCTTCCTTCACATTTCCTATTTTCCTTATTTTCAAGCTCCCATCTCACCCAGTACACCTTGCTCTTGGCAGATTATCTCACTTCTGGTTACCAGACAAGGTCAAGTTTATTTAAATTGGGTTTCCAATGTCTCTCCTTTCCTTCTACTTGAACCCCACCCCCCACCCCCCACCCAATCCTCTCTGTAGAAGAGCTATCTCTACTCCTGACCAAAACACTAATCCACCCATAGTGGCCAGTAGAATATCCAGGACCAAGATGCCTTTTAGCTTCCAGGAGGCACTACCAGAGGAAAGAGTGACAATTGCAGAGGCTTTAAAAAAAATGAAACTCCAGAAGCAAAGTTTGCTCTGTATAGTAGCAGATGTGTTTAATAAAATTTCCCTAAACATTGAGTCTAAGAATAAAATTATTATGAACATACTTAAAACTCTAAGATTTACTCTAAAAATAGTGGTATTCTATGGCAGAAACAACTGGCCCGCCCTCCACCAATGATCTGTGCCCCCTTTCCCTAACATAGAATTGTTCCTGAAAAGCAGGAGCTGCCTAAGCCCAGAACTATTATTCCCAGCCCTCTCGATTCTAAGCATGGCCACAGGAAGCTCTCACTAATGCCATGTGCACAGAAGTGACATACACCTCTCCCAGGCCATCATAGGTAAAAGGCAGGAAAGTCTTTTTCATCACCCTTGCTCCATTCTTCATCTGGAAACAGAAAATTCGGCACAGGACAGTGAGGCCCTGAGGATGGAAGAACCATATGATATAGGGTCCTTGAATCACTATTGGGAGGAAAGTCTCTTGCCAATCAGGAAGAGGCAACTAGATTTTACATGAGCAAGAAATAAATTACCACAAGTTTAAGCCGTGTGGAAATGTGTAGTGCGTTCTTTACAGCAGCAAGCATTACCCTCAACTAACACTAGTGCTTTTCTGTTCTCAGGTTTTTAAATCTTGCTTCTTTCTTTGTTTCTCGCAAAGCAGAACTCAAAGATGCCTGAAATAGAGGCTTCCTTGCATAAATTAGGTCATCAATAAGTGTGTTAAACAATACAAGTTTCTTAAACTTCAGAAACTTATTTCTTATTAGCAACCTTTTAGAATTTAAAGTTACACTCATCTGACACATATGGGAATGTGTGACAAACCTGTGAAAACTGCTCAGACAGTACATGTTGAGTAGTATATTCTTTGAATTCCTCCCAACCACTCCTCACATCACCAGAGCCCTCTTTCTGATGACTAAGAAAATCATGGTGGTTAGCTCCTAAAGAAACTCTGCTTCTTAAATTGTCTGTATGCTCATGCTAATTTCTCTTAATAGCTATCTCAACTTAAATACCACTTCCTCAGAAAGCCTGTTTCTTACAGCCACTAGATTGCCCAAAAAAGAAACCTGAGACCACCTACCCCTTTCTTCACCTCACCTCTGATTTTGACAGAAAAAATGGAGTGTGAAAAGTTCAAGTGCATGAGGGGTGATGCCGTGTTCTAGGAACAACAAGGGCTTGGGCACAGAGTGCAGGAGATAACTTGATGGAGAATGAGGTCTTACAAGCCATCCCACAGCCTCCTGGTTAATGACCGCTGCCACCATTCCTTACTTTACATGAACTGATCACTTCCCCCTTCTGTCCTGAACCCCTCAAAAGTATTCCTACACCAAACGATAAAATCTACAGTGCTTTATGTGATTTAAAACATTCTGCCCTTTCTGCACCTTCTTCACATTCCTGAATACACCTGTGCTTCCTGAACCCTCCAAGTGTTCACAAGGCCCTTCCTTCCCCTATCCAAAGGCAAGTTTTTATTCCTCTTTCCAGACCCAGTTCAAATATTGCCTCCTGTATGAAATCTACTTCTAGCCAACTCTCCATCTCCATAAAATGGTTGTGGTCAGAGAATTCCAATAAAAAGTAAAGTTTATTTTTCAAAGAAATATGAGGGTGGGTAGTTAAAAAAATTAATTTGTGAAAGATTAGGAATGTAGATAGGGAAAAAGACTGAGAAAAAGATGTGACATTGTGGCAAGTAGTTCCAGATGAATTCTGAATTCAGAAGTGAGATTTCAGTGAGGGAATATGGTATAAAGAAGAGAGTCCACTTAGATATCTCTGATGCATTTAATACCACTGGACACTGCTTCCTGGAAACTTACTCTAACTTGGTTTCCATGGCACTACACATACTATCCTTCTCACTGTCAAATGCTATGTTCTAAATCCAAAAGTGAAAGATGACAAACTTATCAAGGGATTGTCTATCATAAGTGAACCCTACAGTCAGGAGAGAACTCAGATCAAGGAAAGCCTCCTGTGTATCAACAGGACCTAGGAAGGGGAGGGAAGAATGTGGCAGGAGCCTAGAGCTTAGCATTTAGAGTCTAATATGGCTTCTTTGGAAGGAAGGTCAGTCTTAATCTCAGGTGTACACTAATTTTTCCTGTGTTTTGAGGTAAAATGTCATGGGGTGGGAAGTAGAGATGTAATTGCCTCTCTTGTCAAAAAGAAACAATCTACAATCTGTGTGGAAAATATACATTGGATCCTCTGTCCCCTGTCGAAACTTTTGGTTTTCTCCTTTTTCCCCTTGTCACAATTACTGACCCTTAGGAAACAGACTCCCTTCCTCTCTCTCCCGCTATCATCTGCTGTAATCACGGGCACTTTACTGAAATTGCCCTTTTAAAGGTCATCTATGAAGTTTTTATTGCTAAATCCAGCATCCTTTCCACTTAGATATCTCTGGTGCATTTAATACCGCTGGACACTGCGTCCTAGAATCTTACTCTAACTTGGTTTCCACACTACACACACTAGTCTTCTTGCTGCCAAATGTTATTTTTTGTCTCCTTTCTTGACTCCTCTCCTCCCTCCATCCCCACTAATGTCAATCTTCCTTAGTTCCCTGAACTTTTCCCCTCTTATCTCTTCCACTGAAAGAGATAATCTATTATTGTTTCATCATCATTTATATATATGCTGATTTCTCTGAAGGCTGTATTTCTAATCCCTAGTGACACATATTTCAAATGCTCCACCGACCTTTTCTATGTGTAGGTCACACTATCATTTCAAATTTAACATTTAGAAACCAAACTTATCACCTGTCCTCCTCCCCTTCCTCTAAATGAACTTACTCTTAAATGACCTATCTGCCCCAGTAGCACCATATTTTTCCAAATCATGTACAATCAGAAATTTGGAGCAAAATCTAACTTGGTACCATATCTAAGTATTTTTATTTTTTTCAAATCCCATCTTTGTTGACTGAAATAAGCCAGACACAAAAGGACAAATAGTGTATGATCTCACTGATATGAAATAATTAGAATATGCAAATTCAGAGTCAGGAACTAGAATACAAGTTACCAGAGTTCAGGATGGGGGTAGGGAATGGGGAGTTAATGCTCAGTTGGTACAGAGCTTCTGTTTCCCGTGATGGAAAAGTTTTGGTAATGGATGGTGGTGATAATAACACAGCATTGTGAATGTAATTAACACCACTCAATTGTATATTTGAATACGGTTAAAAGGGGAAAATTTACGTTGTATATATGTTATCAGAATAAAATAATTTGAAACCATAGAACTGTACAACACAAACAGTAAATGCTTGTGTAAACTATGGACTATAGTTAATGGTATAATTATAATAATACTGTTTCATCAATTGTTGCAAAGGTATCACACTAATGCAAAATGTTGATAATAAGGAAAACTGTATGAGAAAGGTATATGGGAATTCTGCATGATTTTTCTGTAAACCTACAACTTTTCTAATTAAAAAATTATATATATCATCTTTGCCTTTTCTTCCTTAACCTCAAGACCCCACCATCAGCCTAGGACTGTGTACCTTTGATTTTATACAGTCACACTTCAGGGGTAATAATCAGTTACTCTTTTTTTTTTTTTTTTTTTTTTTTTTTTAAGGAGGTACTGGAGCTTGAACCCAGGACCTCGTACATGGGAAGCAGGTGCTCAACCACTGGAGTTACATCCGCTTCCCAATCTGTAACTCTTGATGTTTCCATTGACTCTTTCCCTCTCCTACAAATTTCAACTTAAAAAACAAATCAAGACTTGGTAAGGAGTGACCTTATTTGGAGGTATTATTTCAAAGGGGGAAAGGGTTTGCCATAGGGAGAACACTCTGACCATAAGTTCCATAAGCATCTCAAAAGTTTGGCAGAAAGGGTTTTGTTTTGCTTTGCTTTTTATAGAGAGGAGAGAACTGGGTGTAGGAAGGTGGGATGAAAAGTTGGCGTGATCAGACAGTAGATCTGACACCAATTTGTGCTGAAGCAGCTTATTCTCTGGGAGACACCCTTAAAGTTCAGGAGTCACCCTTAAAGTTAACTTTGCTAACACCCAAAGTTTGGTTAGCAGGCATTTTGTTCCAGTTAACCAATGGTGATGAGTTAGTTATTCCCCTTATCATCTATGAGATAAAGAATGGGAATGTGAGGGGTCTATGTCCAGCCTTGTCCTAGATAAATGAGGGAGTATCCCTAAGTCTTATCTCAGTCAGCTGGGGAAGGGTGGTTCTTTGCTGTAAGCTCTTTTCTGGAATACAAAGGTTGGGGGATTTCTTAACTTTCGCTGCTTTCCAGGGTCACTGAGCTCAAGTGAAAATTGAACATTTTCACAAATGCTCTTAAGCTTCCTTATGGTTAATAGAACATATGGCAAAAATATTCTTTATTAGCACCTAAATCCTGTTCTTCTTCAAGCTCTACTTCAGTATTTTCTTTCTCAATCTTTCCTGGTGGTTACTGAGCTCTTTATGCCTTCCATAAATACCTAAGACCTTAATAGTTAGCTCCAAAGTTTTCTTTAATCCCTCGGGAAATTTTCAGTTATATCTCACATCTCTGCCTCTTTCTTGGTCTGGATTCAGACCAGCCCCTCTTTCTTTCTGACACTGCCAATGCTCTCTTCCTCAATCCTCTGTGAAGGCAGACTTTATTGAATACCAATTGACGTAACCAGGAAGCTCTGCTCAAGGCATGCAGGTGGTCCTGCTTCTGCCAAGACTCTGTCATCTTTCCTCTCCTACCTCCACTACTTCCAGAGCCACCCAGACAGTAACCACCATCTCTACCTGACTTCTTATTGGCAGGGAGGCTCCCAGGAGCCTCTCAGCAACAGTGGGGATTGGTTCACCTTGAGAACTCTACCCAGTTCTGGAGACCCAGGATTCATTTTCTTACATCCAGAAGTCAGAGCCTCCCTTTCTGCAGTGGAAAGAATCTTCTGTTCCTTCTTTGATGACTACTGAAGCTCCAAGACCTGAGAAATTTATTCCAGAGAAGGAAACCAAAGAATAGAATCAGCTCCTACCTTTCCTCCCCTTTTCCCATTCTACTGTGACTCCTACTTTCCAACCAGGCTTGCCTCGTCACAGTTTCTGAAAACATACCATTTTCATGTCCAACTATAAACCTTAGCCCTTGCCCTAACAGCAGTATAAACTCCCCTACCTCCAACCTTCCCAGGTTTGCTCATTCCCCAAGTCAGTTGTACTGCCTCATCTCCCATTAGAGAAGAATCTTCCACACTTATCTCCAAACCATTTTTTGTTAACAGAAGGGTAATTAATTAATTGATAACGGAAAATAGGCAGCTGATGAACTCAGTGTTCTCTGAATTTTATAGCCCTCATTAATTAACATCTGGGAAAGGGAATTGCACATACCTGGATTCCCAGTCAAGGTTACATCTAACTCCTACCTCCCTCACTGCCTGCTCATATTATTCAGTTGAATTGTACTTTTCATTGCTTCTTGACTATTTTATGTAAAAAGTTCTCTCCTCCTTGAATCCTTTCAATTAAAAAAATATATACTAGGCCCCTCCATCTGCAGTTAGGTAAAATGCATGACTCAAATTAAAATAAAACATAATACCTTCCTTTATGGAACTTTCTATCTGGAGAGGAGAAGAGATATTTGTACAGATATCTATTATATGAGACAGGCAATGGTAGTAATTTTGAAAGACTTCAAAATCGTCATCATCATCATCATAAATCTTTATTGACTGATTACTATGTTTCAAACACAGCTCCATGTACTTTATATATCTTATAATATCTCACTCATCCTCACAGTAACACTATGAGATGAATCAGTCATTTTCATCCTTGCTTTGCAGAAAAAGAAACTAGGGTTCAGAAAGTGTTAGTGACTTTCACAATAATCACCTACCAGTAGATGGAAATGTTGGAATTCTACTCCAAACTTGCTTTTTGTGTGTTTGTTTTTTAATCTTAACCCTTAAGGGAAGTTCAGAAGAGGTGGATATAATATCTTATTGGGATGATCAGGAAAGTCTTCATGAAGGGATTATTTTTGACACTGATTTTGTAGAAAGGTTAGGATTTTGAGAAACAGAGATGGATAGGAAAGAAATTCAAGTCAGAAAGAAGGCAATGGATAGAAATAATGAAATTATGAATGCCAGGTATTTGTAAGGGATGATGATCAAAGGTGTTTGACTAGAGGATCGGGGTTTACGAGCCTAAGGTCGGGTTTGAGGCAGACTGTAAACAGCGTCTAGGCTGAAGAATCTAATTAGGAGGCAATAGGGTATATAACCCCACCTCCAGCACTGACCCTTATTGTTCAGCAAGACGCTTAAGGCACCTAATGTAGTGCCTAGATATGGACCAAGACTGCTTTCCTTCTCTTGACCAAGCTGCCAGCCTTAGTCCTTGCATGCCCTGGCCCACTCCCTTCCCCATCCTGACCTCCTTGAAACCAATCTTGCAGCTGTGGAACTACGGAGAGAAACAACTTGGATGGCAAGGCATAAAAAAGGGAAAAAGACAACTTCAGAGCCTATTCTAAATATCAGATTTGCCTCCAACCTTCCTGTCCCCTCTCCCTCTCACCCCCACTACCCAGGCCCCAGGCGACCTAATCACCGCAAAGGAAAACATTCTGAACCAAGTGGTCCTAATCACCTCAGTAAATCCCTCACCCATCTCAGTGAAACCAAACTGTCCTTAGTCAAAGCTCATAAATCACTCACCCCTCCCAGTGATCAACCCCCTTTCTATCTTCCACTGTTTTTCTCCCAACCCACTCCCAGCCCTAAAAAGCTGGCCAGCCTTTGTTTCCTTGGAGTTGAGCCCTACTCTCTCCCTTGCTGTAACAGCGCCCTGAATAAAGTCTTCCTTGCCTGTTTAACATTGCCCAGTGCAGTTTTTTCTTTAACAATATTAAAGATTAAATGTGAGTATATTGTATTAATTGGGTCATCACCAATGATGGATGCAAATCTACCCTCTGTGGCCTGGGCCACAAAAATGAGGAGAAAACTGAATGACATGCTGACATCGCTAAGGATAATGGCCAGGCCTACAGGAAAACAGGTCACAAAGAGAAACAGGGAAATCTAGGATAAGAAAACACCACGATACTCAAAAGAAGGAAAAAAAAAGTTGAGTAATAGCAGAAAAATACTAAGTTTCAAGGGGACATAAAATATGTATTCCAATTCCTTCTTTCTCTTTACCAATGTCCTGGTCATATTATTCAATGCTGAATTAATCCAAGGTGAAGGGACTTTTCAGGGTCAACAGCAGAAAGCAGATTCCCAGAATGTCCTGCAAACAGAAGGCTACTTTGCAGAACTTTAAAAGGAAGGAAAAGCCTTTGTTCCACAACCTGAAAGAGGCCTGAGCTCAGAGAGCTTCTCCTCATGGCTGAGGAGCTCCCGCCAGAACACTAGGGCTGTCAGACACAGGGTCCCTGGAGAGTGGAGTGAGGCATCCTGATGTGGAAGCCTGGTCCCTCAGGCCATGCATAATCCTACAGCCCTGCAACCACTCTCTTGCCTAGCACTTGGCTCCAACACCACAATCTGGGTCACAGGGGATTGGCATTCTGGAATCACCGGCATCTAATATATAACTCTCAGTGCTTTCCCAGCCTGATCTCAGCTGTAGGCTGGTATAAAGCTTGTCCCTCAGGGCTTCCTATATCAGCCTCTGGCATAGGGCTCATTTGTTTCCCAACTTCTCAGCTGCTCAGTTGCTCTGGTCTCTTCACAAGGTCTGCTGTAAGCTATCAGGCAAATGGTTCATCTCTCCCTGAGGCCCCAAGATCAAACATGACAAAGTTCTCTCCTCTTCCCATGTGTCTTCTTGAATCAGTGTCCATTTATACCAACCCACCAAGGGAAGCAAGGACTCAACCTGAGTCATGCCTTACTGACAAGGTTGAATCAAAGCCCTAATCTTAGTAGGTAATTTAATCAAGAGTCCCTTAATTGAATCCAATATAATCAAAGGGTTATAGTTTATAACCAAGAAGAATAGTTTACAGCATAATATTTCTCTTTTCCGGATTCATAAATAATCTCAAACTGCCACACATAGGTACTTATAACCCCTGGAAAGCCTGAGTTTTAAGAAGTGAATCTCAGAAGCTGAGTGGACACAGCCACTGTGCTGTCTGCTTCCCTCCTGGCCACCACTGCTGCTGTAACAGACCCAGACCAAGAACACGGATAAGCTACTGCTTTGTTTCTCTGGCCTCGTCAGCCTCCTTGAACCCTTTGCTCAGATATATAGGGAGGTCAGGGAATGCTCAAGAAGCAGGGGGTGGGGGCAGATGGAATCTGTGATATTTTCCCCTGCATTTATAGTGAAGTTCATGTATTCCTTTCTTCATCCCATAGACCTCAGTGGGAAGGTGTTTGTGTTCCCTAGAGAATCTTCTAGTGACCATGTGGTCTTGATCACCCTGCTGGAGAAACCTCTGCAGAACTTTGCCTTGCAATTTTGAGCTTATACTGACCTCTCCTCTGCATACAGCCTCTTCTCCTACAAGACCCAGGGCAAGGATAATGAGCTACTAAGTATTAAAGAAAACCTTGGAGACTACAGTCTATACATTGGAAGACTAAATTATCTCCAGAGTTACTGAGGAGTTCCCTGCCCCAGTGCACATTTGTGCCGGCTAAGAGTTTTCTTCAGCTAAGCATTGCCTCGGCCTTTGGTGAGGAAGGGCCTGCAGCAGGGATACTCTGTCAGGGGTAAAGCCATGATTGTCCTGGGGCAGAAGCAGGATTCCTAGGGGGGAGGATTTGATAAGGGCCAGTCCTTTGTGGAAGAGAGTGGGGATTTGTAAACATGGGATTCTGTGTTGTCTCCAAAAGATCCTATGAGTGTATCAGGATTCCTCCTTCAATCCTAATGCCCTGGAGTGGCAGGCTCTTAGTGAAGGGATATGTCATCATCAAGCCCTTGGTCTTGGTCTGAGGTCTTGAGCAAACAAGAACACTTGCAAATGAAATAACTGAGATCTAAGAGATCTGCTCAAGGCAACTGGATACCAGATTCGATATCTATAGCTGTTTGTTCTTTGAATTTCTTGTCTGCATGTCTGCCTAATAAAATATTGTATTATGCCACCTGCATTTGTTTAGTGATTGTCAATAGTCCTAAACACTTTCTCTTACATATATTTATTTGGTAATTGGTGTTTTATTATCCAGAAAAATCATGTTGTAAATTACACAGAGGTAAACCTTTAGATAAATCACAAAGCCAGAGCACTCAGTGAATAAGACAGTGGCAACACTTACAAGCTACTAACAATCATTTTATTAGCAATTCAAATTTTTTGCAGAATTTCAATAGAAATCCTTCTATCTGGATTTCCAGCTACAAAAGGAGGTTACACCAGGGAGACAACTACAGTGAGATAACCTAGCAATAGTGGAAAATCTGACAGCAAGTAATGAAACAGGGAGAAAAAACTAGAAGTAGGAATGAAAACCAAAAATGTATGGAGTCTGGGATCATTTCATGTAAGGACAAATATGCCTTTATTTCTCAACACAACCCCAATGGCATTATACCATGCTTGATTTTCATACTATTTTTTTAGAGGTAGATTTTTTTCTTTTCTTTTTTTTAACAAATAAATTTTATTGATACATATTAATAAAGCATAAATCCATCCAAAATAAACAATTAATGGTATTCAGTATAATCATATAGTTATGCATTCATCACTTCAATCATTTTTAGAGCATTTCCATTATTCTGGTAATAATAGTAATAATAAAAACAAAAACAAAACAAATAAACAAGCAAAACTCATCAGTGCTGTATGTCTCTATAATTCCCCTTCCATACATAGCTTCTATTCTGTTTCCTTCTCTTTAGTATATTTGTATTTATATTTTGTAAAACAGTCTTACATATGCAATATCACCCATATTTGTATTTTACATGAAGTTTCACTATGTTGTACGGTCCCGTATTACATTTTTTAGCTTTCCTTCTAGTAATATACATGTCCTTAGACTTTCCCTTTCAACCACTGTCATACCCATATAATAGCTCTGCTAGTCACAAACACTCTCTCCATTTCCATTCATTTCCAAAGATTTACAAACAACCTTTTAACCATTTCTGCACAAATTAACCCTCAGCTTTCCATTCTCTACCTTCACGCTATTTTCTGGAGACCTATATTCCAATTATTAATTCCATGAGTTTACATAATATATTTAGTTCATAATAGCACAATCATACAAGTATTTATCCTTTTGTATCTGGCTCACTTCACTCAACATAATGTCCTCCAGGTTCATCCATGTTGTCATATGCTTCACAATTTCATTTCTTCTTACCACAGCATAATATTCCACCATGTGTATACACCACAATTTGTTTATTCATTAATCAGTTGATGGACACCTGGGTTGTTTCCAACTTTTGGCAATCATGAATAATGCCATTAGGAACATCGGTGTGCAGATGTCTGTCTTGTTACTTCTTCTGGGTATATAATGGTATTGCTGAGTCACGTGGCAAGTCTATATTCAACTTCCTTAGGAACTGCAAAACAGTCCTCCACAGTGGCTGTACCATTCTACATTCTCACCAATAGTGAATAAGCATTCCTGTCCTCTCCACATCCTCTCCAACATATAGAGTTTTCTGACTTTTCAATAGTGGCCAGTCTAATAGGTGTGAAATGATATTTCATTGTAGTTTTGATTTGCATTTCCCTACTTACTAGTCACTAGTGATGATGAACATTCTTTCATGTGATTTTTTGCTGTTTGTATTTCTTCTTCAGAAAAATACCAATTCAGGTCTTTCATCCATTTTTAAATTGGGTAGTTTGTCTTTTTATTCTTGAGTTGTATGATCTCTTTGTATATCATGGATATTAAACCCTTACAAGATATGTGATTGCCAAATATTTCTCGCATTGAGTTGGCTGTCCTTTCACCCTTTTGACAAAATCCTTTGAGGTACAAAAGTGTTTGATTTTGAGGAGGTCCCATTTTTTTTTTTTTTTTCTTTTGTTGCTCATACTTTGCATGTAAGGTTTAAGAAACTGCCACCTACCACAAGATCTTGAAAATGTTTTCCTACATGTTCTTCTAGGAGTTTTATGATTGTCACTTTTATATTTAGGTCCATGACCCATTTTGAATTCATATCTGTTTAGGTGTGAGATAGGGGTCCTCTTTCTTTTGGATATGGCTATCCAGTTCTCACAGCATCATTTGTTGAATAGACTGTTCTGGTCCAGCTGGGAGGGCTTGACTGCCTTGTCAAAATCACTTGACTGTAGATGTGAGGGTCTATTTCTGAGTTCTCAGTTCAGTTCCATTGGTCAATGTGTCTGTCTTTATGCCAGTACCATGCTGTTTTTACCACTCTAGCTAAGTAATATACTTTAAAGTCCAGAAGTGAGATTCCTCCAACTTCGTTCTTCTTTTTTAACACATTTTTGGCTATTTGTCAAATGCCTTTTCTGCATCAATTGAGAGAATCGTGATTTTTCTTCTTCAATATATCAATGTGGTTTATTACACAAATTGATTTTCTTGTGTTGAACTACCCTTGCCTACCTGGGATAAAATCCACTTGATCATGGTGTTTAATTCTTTTAATTTGCTTTTGGATTCATTTGCAAGTATTTTGTTGAGGATTTTTGCATCGATATTCACTAGAGATATTGGTCTGTCATTTTCTTTTTTTGTAGTATCTTTATCTGGTTTGGTATTGGCTTCATAGGATGAGTTTGGTAGTACTCTTTCCTGTTCAATTTTTTGGAAGAGCTTGAGCAAGATTGGTATTAGATCATTTTTGAATGATGGGTTGAATTCACCTGTGAAATCATCTGGCCCTGGGATTTTCATCTTTGGTAGGTTTTTGATGACTGTTTTAATCTCTTCACTATGAGTGGTTTGTTGAGGCCTTCTATTTCTTCTAGAGACAGTGTAGTTGGTTCATGTGTGTTTCTAGGAATTTGTCCATCTCATCTACATTGCCTAGTATTTTGGCATACAATTATGATTTCTATTGTTTCTCTGGTTTCTGGTTTATTTTATTTGCATCTTCTCTCTTTTTTTCTTTTTCAGTCTAGCAAAGGTTTTTTTTTTTTTATTTTTATTTTATTGATCTTCTCCAAGAATCAACTTTTGATTTTGTTGATTCTCTCTATTGTTTTTTGTTCTCAATTTCATTTATTTCTGCTCTGACCTTTACTATTTCTTTCCTTCGGTTTGGTTTAGGATTAGTCTGCTGTTCTTTTTCTTTTTCTTATTTTTTAAATACTTTTTTATTTTAAAAAAATACCTTAGATTACATAAATGTTATATAAAAAATATAAGGGATTCCTATATGTCCCACTCTCTACCCCTCCAATGTGTTCTCACATTAACAACATCCTTCATTAGTCTGGTACATTTGTTAAAATGGATGAACACATATTGGAGCATTGTCACTAAACATGGATTATAGTTTACATTATAGTTTACACTCTATCCCACACAATCTTGTAAGTTATGACAAAATATATGATGTTTTATATCTGTTATTGCAACATCATTCAGAACAATTCCAATGTCTCAAAGATGCCCCCATATTATACCTGTTTTCCCTCTTCCTGCCCTCAGAGCCTCCAGAGGCCACTGATAAAAGTTCTTTCATTGCTAGAATAATAATAAGTCTATAGTAGAATAACCATAAGTCTACTCTAGTCCATCATTCATTCCTCAATCCTGAGGATTCTGGGATGGTGATGCCCACTCTGCCTCTAATTGAGAGGAGACTTAGATCCCATGGTGCTGATGGATGGGACTATCTTGATTGGAGTTATAGACTCTCTGTTCCTTGGTAAGTGTGATGGTTAGGTTAATGTGTCAACTCGGCCAGGTAATTGTTTCCAGGTGTTTGTTCCAACAAGGATTGGGCTAATTGTAATACAAGAGCATTTATGGACTTCGATCACCAGTGAGTTTACTGCATGGATGGCTGATTACATCTACATCAGTCAGGGAGATTACATCAGTGATGGGTGACACTTTTATCCAATCAGTTGAATGCCTTAAAAAGGGAAGTGATTTCAACATTCAGAAAGAATTTCCCAGCTTGTCGTTGGACAGGCAACTTCTCCCAGAAACTCATCAAGGACCTTTCATCGGACTTTCTTCAGAGCCCCTGGTTTGCAGCCTGCCTGTGGAACCTGGACTTGTGCATCCCCACAATCGCGTGAGAGACTCTTTTAAAATCCCATATTATTGACAGATATCTCCTGTTGATTCTGTTTCCCAAGAGAACCCTGACTAATACAGTATGATTGCTGTCCATCATCATCTCCTTGATAGTTGTAACATTTGTTACAATTGATGTTGTCCTGGGTGAGTCTAATGAACTGGAGAGTAGGTGTTGCAACTCTGTTGAGATTCAGGGTCCAACTGGCACATGGACAGGCCAAAGATTTAAGTCTCTTGTACATACACCTCTCAAGTCTAGTACTAACTATAGGTTCAAATAGAAGGGGCAGAAGAACCATGTGTAGGGAAACCACAAATGAGTCTAACTCTGTCCCACTGGGGAGCATAAATTCCAAAGTAGGGCCCACTGATGGGGCACCAAACTCCTGAGCTATAGTGTTTGGATGTCTCTAGTGCTCTCAGGAGCCCTGCAATTTGAGGCAATATTTGGTGTGGCAGTCAATGAGATCCTGCTGAGACATGCATAAGTGTAATCTCTGAAACCTATGAAAACTCTTAGCCATAAAAACTCATTTGTATTTAATATTTCCCCTTTTTGGTCTAGGTCTTTTTCCAGGTGCATTGTTATTGGTGCTTGGTAATAATCCCTCAGTGCCAGGGAGGCTAGCCCCCAGGAGTTATGTCCCATGGTGTGGGGGGGAAGATAATACATTTGTATGCTGAGTTTGGCTTAGAGAGAGGCTACATTTGAGCAACAAGGAGAATCTCAGGAGGTAACTCTTAAGCAACATATAATACTAGGCTAGTTTCAATTTCAAAAGCAAAGGTTCATGAGCATAGTTATCAATATCAAGGCCCCATTGCAATGGTCCATCCTCCTTCACTAGGCACTGCCCCTGTATTGAGGGGATTTTTGCTGTCCCATTAGAGAATGTGGCAGAACTCCCAGGATGGGAATTTGATATTGTTTTGTTATTGTGCGAATCTCCACCCACTGTGACAATGCCCCATGAACACTTGAACACAATTGTATGCCTTATCGGTATGCCCCAAGTGAAAATCCTCCCATGCATCTCCCATCACTGATACCCTAGACCAATGATCCTTCCCTGCCACAATTGTGACCCTTCTGTGATCCAAAATTTCTTCAAAAATGAAAACAACAAAATAACCAAATAAAATTAATAAGAAGATAAAATAATAATGGTAGTTTAAAAAATAACCAATAAAATACCAAAAAATTGAAAAAATTTGAAATAATAAAAAAGTGATATTGTGTCTTTCATCACTGTAAGATCTGTTGTTTTGTATGTAGAGTGACAGTTTCTTCCATATATTCCCCCAGTGTCTTATTTTTTTCATTTTATCTTCAAAGATGCTTTATGTTACAGAAAAGTCATGTACAGCATATAGGTGATTCCCATACACCCAACATCTTCCCCCTTTTGCCCTCTTCCCTATTAATAACGTTTTACATGTGGATGGTACATTTGTTACAATTGATGTACAAATATTGAAGCATTGCTACTAACCATGGTCAAAGATTTACATTATGGTTTACATTTTGGACCATACACTTTCATAAATTTTGACCAAATTTAAAATGGCCTGTATGCAATATTGTGAGATCATGCAGAACAATTCTAGTTCCTCCAGGTGTGCAGTTAGATCTTCAATTTTAGCTCTTTCTTCTTTTTTAATGTGAGTATTGAGAGCTGTAAATTTCCCTCTCTGCACTGCTTTTGCAGTGTCCCATAGGTTTTGATATGCTGGTGTATTAGTCAGCCAAAGGGGTGCTGATGCTAAGTATCAGAAATCTGTTGGCTTTTATAAAGGTTATTTATTTGGGGGTAAAACCTTACAGTTACAAGGCCCTAAAGAGTTCAACTCAAGGTACCATAAGAATTACTTTCTCATCAAATTCTGTTGGCATATGTTTATGCAAAATCTGTTGGGTTTTATAAAGGGTATTTATTTAGGGTAGAAGCTTACAGCTACCAGGGCCTGAAGAGTTCCACTCAAGGTACCATAAGAGGTACTTTCTTACCCAAAGTCATTTGCCACATGTTGAGCAAGATGTTGGAGATGTCTGCAAGGGTTCAGCCTTCCTATTCCTCTTCCTCTTCCTCTTCCTCTTAAGGCTCTGTGGGCCCAGCTTCTTCTGATCTCAGCTGTAGGCTGGAGGGCTCGTTTCTTTCTGGGCCTTCTCAGCTGCTCTGGGCTCTAGTCTCTTCAGTTGCAAAGTATCAGGCAAATAGCTCAGCTCTCCCCAGGGCTTCAGCTGTTTGAGACTTCTCCTTTCTGTCACATGGCAGGACTGAAATGACCAAGTTCTCTCCTTCTGTTTATCTTCTTCTGTGAGTGTTCGTTTATATCAGCCCACCAAGTTGGTGGGGACTCAATCCTGAGTCACACCCTACTGATATAGTCAAATCAAAGCCCTAATCTTGATTTAATCAAGTAAATGTAAAACCTTTGAATTTAAATCAGTTGAAGGATATCATAACCAGAGGAACAGACCAGTTTACAAACATAATCTATATCTCTTTTTGGAATTCATAAAAATTACCAAACTGCTACACTTGTGTTCTCATTTTCATTCATCTCAAGATATTTGCTGAATTATCTTGCAATTTCTTCTTTGACCCACTGATTAAAGAGTGGGTTGTTTAATCTCCATATATTTATGAATTTTTCCTTTTTACATCCTTTATGGATTTTGAGCTTCATTCCACGACGATCAGAGAAAAAGTTTTGTATAATTTAAATCATTTTAAATTTATTGAGATTTGTCTTGTGACCCAACATATGGTCTTTCTTGGAGAAGGATCCATGAGTACTTGAAAAGAATGTCCCTCCTGCTGTTTGGAGGTGCAATGGTTGATTTATCATAGTAATCAAGCTCTCTGTTTATTTATCCTCTGTCCAAATGTTCTATCCAATACTGAGAGTGATGTATTGAATTCTCCAACTAGTATAGTAGAGACATCTATTTCTCCCTTCAGTTTTGCCAGTATGTGTCTCATGTAATTGGGGCACTCAGGTTAGGTGCATAAATATTTAGTATAGTTATTTCTTCTTGGTGGCTTGTCCCTTTTTTAAATATATAATGACCTTTTTCATTCTTCATAACAATTTTGCATTTAAAATCTATTTTGTCCAATATTAGTATCACTACTCCAG
Organism: Tolypeutes matacus; assembly: GCA_026826555.1. Lineage (NCBI taxonomy): Eukaryota > Metazoa > Chordata > Mammalia > Cingulata > Chlamyphoridae > Tolypeutes > Tolypeutes matacus. Next base: position 991,750 of record JAKSZT010054307.1, read on the forward strand.
CTCTTTTTGGTTACTATTTGCATGGACTATCTTTTGCCAACCTTTCACTTTTAACCTGGTTGTGTCCTTATGTCTTAGGTGAGTTTCTTATAAACAAAATATAGATGGCTCGTATTTTTTATCCATTCTATCAGTCTATGTCTTTTGATTGGGGAGTTCAAGACATTAACTTTCAGTATTATTACTGTAAAGGCATTACTTACTCCATCCATTTTGTTCTGTGGCTTTCTTTTGACATTTTGTACTATTGTATGTCTTTTACCCTTTAATTTACCTTTCCTAATAATCTTCATTTCTACACTCTTCTCCAAGTCTCACCCTTGTTTTTTCCTTTCAGACTGAAGCACTCCCTTTAGTATCTCTTGTAATTCCGGTCTTTTAATAACATATTCTATCAGTTTTGTTTGTCTGTGAAGACTTTGAACTCACCCTCATTTTTGAAAGACAATTTTTCCAGATACAGAATTCTTGGCTAGCAATTTTCTTCTTTCCGCAACTTAAATACATCATACTGCTTTCTTCTCACCACCATGGTTTCTGATGAGAAGTTGGCCCTTAATCATATTGAGGTTCCCTTGTATGTGATGCTTTCTTTTCTCTTGCTGCTTTCAGAATCTTCTCTATCTCTGATATTTGTCATTCTGAATTATATGTGTCTCAGGGTAAATCTGTTCAGATTTATTCTGTTTGGGATGTCTTGTCATTCTTGGATATTGACATTTATGTGTTTCATAAAGTTTGGGAAGTTTTTGGTCATTATTTCCTCAAATATTCTTTCTACCCCTTTTCCATTCTCTTCTCCTTTTGGAACACCAATAATGCATATGTTTGTGTGTTTCATATTCCCATTCAATTCCCTGAGACCCTGTTCCATTTTTTTCACTCTGTTCTCTTTCTATTCTTCTGTCTTTTCCAGTTCCGATGTTCTGTCTTCAAAATCACTAATTCTGTCTTCAAGCAATCCAAATCTCCTCTTTTGTGCCTCTAATATATTTTTAATCTCATCCATTGTGTCTTTCATTCCCACAAGGTCTCTCACTTCTCTTTACAGGCTTTCAGATTGTTCTTTATGTTCACCCAGTATTTTAATATCTTTATCTCTTTAGTCATATTTTCTTTCAATTATTTGAAATGAGTTAGGAGATTTGTGTGATTATCATTGATTAATTGTCTTAAATCCTATATCTCTTCAGGATATTTGGTTTGTTCCTAGGCCATTTCTTCCTGTTTCCTAGTATGGCTTGTAATTTTTTTGCTGGTGTCTAGGGATCTGAATATGTTGGTGAATTTACTCTGATGGCCAATTTCTCTCTCTTGCCTATTGTTTTTTTCCCCACAGCTCTTCTTTGATAAATGGTTCAACTTATTCTAAGTCTTTAAAATTTCCCAGCTTAAGTTATCAAAATCAGACCAGGGACTCACTAATGGTGTGCAGATTTTCTCCCAGGAGTTAGTTATTGTCCATGCAATTTCCAGACTGGCCAGCAGATGGCGTTCTTTGGCATACCATTCATTGTTTCAATCTCTGCTTTCCTGTGTTTTGGTCTCATCAGAGCTGAGATTCAAAGTATGCTTTGCTGGCTGAATTCATTGAAGAAAAGCCACCAACTACCCCTTTCTTTTCCCTTGTAACAGCTGACAGGAAGGAAGATATCTGCCCCCCTCTCAGTCAGCTGCAATGAGCCAGGAGTTTTACCCCTGCTTAATATCTTTGGGGTGGAGGAGGGGAATCAGAAAGACAGCATCCAGGACAGCTTCAGAATGATAACTGAAGTGCTTACTTCAAACCCACAAGTTCATTCACCCAGGATAGGCAAAGAGATAGGTACCAAATACAAGGAAATAGGATTAATTCCATGGACTCCATGATAGAACAATGAGGTTGGAGTCGAGAGGAGCAGCTAGAAACTGGGCACGTTTGCTGAGGTACTTAAATGGAGATGCAGGAGCTTCTTAAAAACACTTCAGTCTAATTTCTAATGAGGCGAAAAACATTCAGAGCATGTATGGGGAAGGGTTCACCTGGGGCATGCCTCTAAGACATATGAATATATTCAAGTGTTCTGTATTAGTCAGCCAAGGGGTGCTGATGCAAAGTACCAGAACTCTGTTGGCTTTTATAAAGGGTATTTTTTGGGGGTAGAAGCTTACAGCTACCAGGCCCTAAAGAGTCCAACTCAAGGTACCATAAGAGATACTTTCTCACCCAAAGTCTGTTGCCACGTGTTGATGCAAGATGGTGAGTTTTGTCTGCAAGAGTTCAGCCTTCCTCCTTCCTCTTAAGGCTCTGTGGACCCAGTTTCTTCAAATCTCAGCTGTAGCCTGGCATAAGGCTCATCACTCTCCCCTGGGCTCATTTCTTTCTGTGCTCAGCTGGCTCTGTTCTCTCCACAAGGTCAGCTGTAGACTATCAGGCTCATCTCTCCTCCTGGGGTTGTATCTATGGAGCTCTCTCTCTTCTTGTGTATTTGCTTCAGTGTATATTTACTTCCATGTGAGAGTCTGTTTTATCAACCTAAAGGGGCTGGGACACAACACTGAGTCACACTCTAATGATTGGTTGGATCAGAGCCCTAATCTTAACATAATTTAATCAGACATCTCAGCTGAATCTAATACAATCAAAGGGTTATCATGCCAGAGGAACCAGTCAGTTTACAAACATAATCTATATTTCTTTTTGGAATTCGTAAATAATATCAAACTGCTACATGTTCATTGGGTTTTGTCTTGGTGGGTGGAGACCCACACAATAACTGAAAGAATATTGAATTCCCATCCTGAGAAGTTCTGCTACATTCTTTAATAGGACAGCAAGAATACCAAGTACAAAAGCAGTGCCTAGTGAAGGAAGACAGACCATTATACCAGCACCTTGATATTGATGATTGTACTTAGGAACCTTTTCTTGTGAAATTGAAACTTAGCCTAGTATTATATATTGCCTAAGAGTTACCCCCTGAAAGCCTCATTGTTGCTCAAATGTGGCCTCTCTCTAAGCCAAATGCAGCGTATAAATGCACAATCTTCAACCCTGCATGGGACAGGACTCCCAGGGATAAGCCTCCCTGGCACCGAGGGATTATTACCAAGCACCAACTAGCATTGCAGCTGGAAAAAGACCTTGACCAAAAAGGGGGAAATATTAAATACAAATGGGTTTTTATGGCTAAGAGATTTCAAAGTGAGTCAGGAGGTCATTCCAGAGGTTATGTTTATGCACATCTCAGCAGGATTTCATTGACTGCCACAGTAAACAGTGTCTCAAACAGCAGGGCTCCTGAGGGTCCTAGAGACATCTAGACACTTTAAACAGGGCAGACAAGCTCAGGAATTTGGCGCCCTCTCAGTCTACCTTACTTTGGAATTTATGCTCCCCAGTGTAACAGAATTAGACTCATTTATAGTTTCCCTACACATGGCTCTTCTTCCCCTTTTATTTGAACCTATAATTAGCACTATATTTGTTAACTATATATCCCAGAGACTTAAATATTTGGTCCATTCATGTGCCAGTTGAGCCCTGAATCTCAGCAGAGTTGCAAAACCTACTCTTCAGTTCACTGAACTCACCCAGAACTAACAGGAAGATGATGATGGACAATGCCCATCCCAAAGAACAGAGTGTCTGCAACTGCAAGTAAGATAGTTCCATCCATCTACCCCATGGGATCTAAGCCCCCTCTCAATTAAAAACAAAGTGGGCATTACCATCCCCAAATCCTCAAAATTGGGGAATGACCAATGTAGGCTTACTATTATTCTACGATAAACTTATTCTAGCAATGGAAGAACTTTTATCATTGATGTGGAGGCAGTGGCCACAGGAATTTCTGAGGGGAAGGAGAGGAAAAATATGGGAGCATTTTCAGGATATTGGAATTGTCCTGCATGACACTGCAATGACGGATACAGATCATCATATATTTTGTCAAAACCTTTAAAATTGAGTGGGACAGAGTGTAAACCACAATATAAACTATAGTCCATGGTTAATAGCAATGCTTCAATATGTGTTCATCAATTGTAACAAATGTACCACACTAATGAAGGATGCTATTAATGTGGGAACATGTGTGGGGGGAGGGGGATAGCATATCAGAATCCCCTATAATTTTTATGTAACATTTATGTAATGTAAATGTAAAGCTTCTTTAAAAATAAAAATTAATAATAAAAAAACAAAAGGAGGGGAAAAGAACCATTCAGGATATCAAGTTGGCTAGACAGGGATTTTAGCAATGTGGGAAATTTTTATATTCCAATTGCCATCTGATGACTTAAGACTTGCTCTGTGGTTTCTTACTATTAACCCCCTTTCTGTAAACTTGTACTATAAGTACTAAAAAGGACCTCTCTATAATTGAATAGCAGGTATTTCTACTAGCGTGCCCTAACATTGTGTTAGAACCCAAAGGTAGGCTATCTGCTTTAATTTAACAGCCCCCTCTGCCAATGAACCTAAAACAAATTTTCATGGAGAAAGCCAGGGTACTCTCAAATGATGACATTCATTCATTCAACTATTTATTGAGCAATTACTCTATGCTAAACATTATGCCAGTTACTGAAAATACAATAATGAGTAAAACTAATCTGATGTTTGCCTGCTTGGAGTTTATGTTCGAATAAGTCTGTGTCATCACAATGCTTCATAACAAGAATCAACCTGTCTTGTACTCCATGCCTTGCATCTTTAGGCTTTCTTTTATTTCACTTTGATATCTTATCCCTTCCACCCTCCAACCCACCTGAGTTAGAGATATCATTTATTCTTGGTGGTATTTGCAACTTCTTCCATGACCCTAGGTCTAGTGTTTAGTTTCTTCCTCTTGGGAACACTCTTCTGCTTCTTGAGATTGCATTTTCAATAGAAACCAAAAGGACCATATATCAGCATTTTCTCATATGTGGTCCATTCACCTTACTGAAAAGAAACACTCATGCATCCCTTGTCCCTATAAAGTCTAGGAGTTCAGGCTGACCTTAGGGCAGACACCACTTTCCTGCTTCCATGTTGACTTTAGCTTTCTCAATAGCACAGAGCATATTTTAAGGTCTCTGAGTGATTCCACGGTAACCCCCTTAATTGGCTTAAAGTGAAGAAAATAGAAAAACCTCTATTCATACTCTCAAGATAGTAGAAACATGACCCAGTACTCCCTCATAGCAAAGTAATACCTCTTTCCAAAGAAATTTCTACGCAAAGTTCTTCCCCACCCCCACACTGTCTTCCTTTTATACCTCTTTCTGGCCTAGGAATACAAGAGGCATGGAGCTGTTCTTAATTATTTCCTCTGTAAATTCCACATGTGGGTATGATATCTATGATATCAATGGCTCCTTCAAAACTGAAAAAAAGAGAAATTTCAGTTTAATATCATTTTCAGGTACAAGGTTGTCACAATAAAGAAAGCATCAAAAGTCACAGAGGAAACGACTTGAGTCATTCAGAACCTATAAGAAAAAATGGAAAGACCTAGAAGGCATGATGACCCAGGAACATGATTAGGTGGTGATTCAGTGTCAAAGACCTTGATAATTGCCAGTCTCTCCACACTTGTGCTTAAGGCTAGTAGAACCCAGAAAATGAGGAGTACACAAGATGCACAATGAATGGCTAAAACAAGAAATCGTATCTAATAAGAAAATCAATTTTTGAGCCTCCATCTTGTGTAAGTAAGGATTTGGCTCTTATTTATGTGGCTACAGAAAAACATGAGCATAAGCCACATTTTCTGGCTCCAGGACTGATTTTACCAAAAAGTCTATGAGGAATTTTACTGGATAGAAAGACTTATAATTATCTCTGGATTTTATATGGGAAACTCTTTAGAGAAGCATAGGCTGAAAGCAATAAGGTCTCCTTGAGCATGGGATATGTCTTAGCTTAGGCTTGAGTTGGAGTGAGAATGAAACATGTATTTCTCTTATCTGCACTAGGGAGACCAATGTATAGTCGAGCAATGTGAGAGTTTTTAAATGGTCATGGGACTTTCTATTGTTTAGAAAGAATAGGTGTCCAAGACCATTCAAAGAAAAGAAAGAAAAGTGAACATGACCTTACATTCTTATCTTGACAGGCTTAAATAACTAATTAGCTTATAAACTAAACTCCATTTGGGTTGCAGAATTTTCCATTTATGCTTAGTTTGGCTGTGGCTATTTTTCTCTGAGTCTAGTATGGGAGATGCCTAGAGGCACTATCATACAGTTGGAGCAGTGGTAAAAGGCATGTCCATCATGACACATACAACAACAAGATCCAAAAACAAAACTAATATAATGGTGCCGATGTATTGCATTAAGGCTCACAATCTATGAGAGGTTCATACAGCCAAGTCTGGAGTGAAAGACCAAAAAGCAAACACTCTACCCTCATCTAAAGCTCTAGCTTCTGCAGCAACTTCTCTCTTCATTGTAACCTCATAGAATTCTTACAAGGATGAGATGTGATAATAGATGTTCACATTTAGTACATGTTCTGGCACATTTTAAGTGCCTGGTGAGAGTTAGGTGTGTTGATGAAGAGGATGTGGTGTTATGATTTAGCATAAAGGTTTAAATCATCTGCATTAATATCTTTGTCTATGCCTACAATTAAATATTCATGCTCCATTTTCAGTCCCTGCCCCCAAATCTATTCCTTGCCTAACTGAACCTACGCATGTCCCCTGCCAGTAGGAGAAATGATGTAAGCTCATTGTATATACACAGAGGGATACCAAATTGACTTTTATACAGGTGCATTTTCACTGATAGTAACTAAACAAGGACAAAACAGGGATTCTAAAGAGCAAAAGACTGTGTCATGCGATATTCAACACATCTTTATCTTAGCTGAACCATTTTTCCCCCGTAGAAGAAAAGTAAGTTCCAGGCTATATGGGAGCAAAACTTGCCCAGCATTCCTTGTGTGATCCATTTGTAATGACATCCCTTTGGCTCATTTCTCTTTCTGATTCCACACAGACCCATGGGATGCACAGTAAATCTCTTGGCAAATTACCCAGGAGACAAGAGCTAGACAACAGAACGCCTCCTCTGAGAGTCCCTTCCCAATCATAGAGTTTAAAGGGGCAGCTCCTCTAAAGGCAAAGCCAATAGGGCCAGAGGGTCTCAGTGTGCATGTGTGACCTTGTGCTTCAGCCAGAGTCCAGTGAAATGTAAGTGACTAATAATCTAATAAGACTGACCTAGAACCTAAATAGGCTGAACTTTGAAAGACACAAAGATTCTGTTATTTCTTTTAGCAGAGATTGACAATCGTTTCTTGGCACTCCAGTGATCTTTTGTAAATAAGTCACAAATGCCTGGTATGTTCTAAATGAGAAAACAGTGCAGAAATATTCCACAGATGCAGGAAGATGGGTGAACCCTTTGGGTCTGAAGAAGCTTCCAGCCCATAGAAAAGTCATCATTCTTGTTTAATCAAACAATTCATATAATCATCAGTTTCTTAAGAAGTCAACTCCTCCAATCCCTAGCACCTATTTTGTTTAAAAATGGAAGGAAGGAAGGAAGGAAGGATGGAAGGAAGGAAGGAAGGAAGGAAGGAAGGAAGGAAGGAAGGAAGGAAGGAAGGAAGGAAGGAAGGAAGG
>JAKSZT010054307.1:999360-1141121 GCA_026826555.1 Tolypeutes matacus
AGGAAGGAAGGAAGGAAGGAAGGAAGGAAGGAAGGAAGGAAGGAAGGTTGGAAGGGAGGAAAGAAGGAGAAAGGAAACTGTGGGAAAAATACAGATGATTATTTTTTTTTTACTGCATGATTCTTTTATACACGATATATAATTACAGGAGCTTAGCCTACCTTTTAAAATAGATCCTGTTTCTATGCACAGATTTTTGCCTGTAAAGTTTTAATTATTTGTAAGTATCCATGGTTTTTGTCATCATTTCTTCCCATTGCAAAAGGTGTTTCCTTTGTATCCACAAACTGTTTTTTCCTTTCACTTTATTTTTCCTTTTCCTCAGGTAGGAGTATTGGCTTCATGACTATGATTTTGATGCATGAGCACATTTCAGTGTTCTTACTCTCCCACAGGGTTTTTATCCTTCTGGAATGTATACATCATTTTGAAAGCTCCTTTCTGTCCTACACTGTGTTTTTGAGATTATCTACTGGTGCGTTGCTTACACAGAACCACCCTAAGGGTTCAGACACAGAGAAGACCCAGATTTGGTTGGTATAAAGCTGTTGCTACTGTGCCCAGTTATTTCTGGTTGGGCAGAGACTCAAAAAAATAACCAGGGGCAGCAGTGGGGAGGAGAAGGTGGCCAGCGGGCACCAAAATAGTCTTTAAGTTCATTGACTCATGGTCCAACAGCCGAGAGCTCATCCCAGCCAGCCTCCCCTGGCGGAAGTGACCCACCCATTCCACACACTTTGGTGGTCTCTTGGGGCCCTGTGGGACCTCTTCTCTCTTCCCAAGGCAAACATTGGCGTTCGTTGCTGCTTATCTCTTCTGTGTAAATCTGTCAGAAGTCCAAGAAAGACTAACAGTGTGACTTACTCCCACATCCTGGACTTTCCCATATCTTATACCTCTCAATTCCGGGGAGGTTAACAGCTCTGTATTTGCCATTAGAGCCATAAATTCCTCTACAGTAGCAAGTTTGGGTTGTTTCTGCACCTCAGAAAGAGACAGATTTAGAAGTGGGACAATGAGGCAATTGCCCTTAGTCTATGAGGAATGTTAAAACATCCCCAGAATTATAACAAAACGGAGGAAAACGCATACTTCTCCTCTCAGGGAGAATAATGTGGTGGGGAAGAATATTTGGAAACATCAGGGTGAGCAGATGAAGCCCACTCTAAGAAGTAGATGCTCACTCAAGTTCACTCTAGGAATGGCCAATTCTAATTGCTGTGGGCTCTTTTGTTTGGGCTAAATGGTGTAGCTGAGTTCTCAGGAAGGAGACAGGAGAGAGCCCCCTAATGGCCTTGCTTTACCCTTCCCTCACACACTACACAACCTTTCCTCTAAGTAAATACTAAACCATAGGGAAAGAATATTGATTTGAAGAGGGATGTTCTATGCTCTCACATGTCTGGATCTGGTCTTCTTTCTGGGTTTGTTTCTCCAAGTTTTAAGAATATCATGTCTCAAGATATTCTTTACTTCCATTCAATCCAGTTCAAATATGCAACGTAGGCAGTCAAGTTACTTCTCTTTCCCTTTTTCCTGGGCCTGTGTACCTGGTCCACTTTCCCTGAATCTAGTGGGTCACCAGCCATGTTGCCTATGCCTTTAAAACTTATTCAAAGAAAATAAATTCATATTTACATGAAACACATCTACAACAAATCTGTGGCTGATTTGGGGTGAAAGCAGCACTTTTCAGGCCCTAAATTAAAGATACCAGGAATTTTTTTCTTCCTCCTGACCCATTCCAATTTTAAATTTTCCTGGCTCAATCTCTAACTTTTCTTTCTTTTTTCTTTTCTTTTTTTTTTTTTTTTTTTTTTTTATGGTCACTTGTTATAATAGCTTTATCAGAAAAGGGAAAAGGCACATAAAGTCTGTGGATCTCATGCATAACATATTAACAAAATTCTTTATTCACTCCCTATAATCAGGCTTTACAGCCCAAGACTCTACTGATATTGTGGCCAGTAAGTGACTCCTTCTTGCTTAATTTAATATCTATTCTCAGTTTTCATCCTCCTTGATTTCTCTAAATGATTGATGAATCATAATTTTATGCTCAAATTAAAATATTTTAAAATAAGTGGCATACACCTTTCTTTCAAGATAGGAGTGTAAAAAGCTCCCTATAATCTCACCACTACTTCAACATAATAGCTAATCCATCATAAGATCAGGTATAAATACTTCCAGACTTTTCTGTGTGTATATAAATATATGTGAACATTCATACATGACACAGCGAGAGAGATTTTTAACCATATGGCAGCATGCCATTTTATTGTTCTTTAAATAGTTGTTTTTATTATTTGATTTATTCCAGATATTTGTCCATGACAAGACCCTATAACAGCATAGTACAATAAAACTTTCTCCAGTGAAGGTAATGTTTGATATGTATGCTTTCTAATATGTTATCCACTAGCCACATGTGGCTTTTTAGCACTTGAAAGGTGCTAGCATACCCAAGGAACTGAATTTTTTATTTTATTTCATTTTAATTAAGTTAACTTTAAAAAGCCATAGCTCCATAGCTCTGTCCCCATCTTTTCTTAAAAGCTAATTAGAATTCCATTGTCAATCTCTAATTTTTTGCCTGTCCAATTGTTATCACAATGGTTTTTTTTAATGTGAATTACTTTGATTATTAGTGACACTCTCATTTCTTGAAACTTTTGCCTCTTTATTTTCTATGGTGGAGTAGTGTCGAGAATTTCATGATGTGGAATGCTGTCACTTGAGTGGCAGCTTCCTAGATGTCCCCAAATCTTCCAGCCTGCAGGAGTTACCTTTAAGTAAGTTCTTGAAGTAAGATGGCTCAAAGCATCATTTGATATATGGTAGCAATCCCAGAGTCCCTCACCAAATTTCTAGAAAATGTTGTGTGTGATTGCAAGGGAGAGGATGGGGCAGGAGAGGGCCTTCTATTTCTTCCAGTTATTACTAGTAAGTTTTTCTTCCTCGCTCTGAATTTCATCCCCTGCCTATGGTGCCCATTCTCTGTACCTTGCCATCATCCAATTCTCTCCTCTTCCCAAATACCACTGACAGAAGGTTGCATGTATCTCGGCTTTAATTGGAAGTTTGTGGCCTTAGAGTTTGCATCACAGTATAGTTAAGCAAACTATTGAAAATCAAATCTTATACTCTTCATTCTTAAAATTCCCTCTGCCAAAAAGAAATCGGTTCTCTCTTTCATTCAAGGTCCAGCCTCCTGTCATGGTGCTGGTCCTCCTCTTTCCAACAACTCTCCCTTCTCTCCTTAGCTTACTTGCCCCCAAGCCCTCCAATTTAAAAAAAAATTGTAATTTTGTTAATGGCTTAACTCACCTGATGATCCAGGCTGGCCCAAAATACAGCATCTGTTACTGAAGATAACCTCTCACTGAGATTAATTCGGCTCTCTATATATTTTTTACCAGAGCTTTTCTGAGATCTATCCACCAGTGAATCTAAGTCTGTGAGTCTAACTCTTTCGCCCTCACTTTGTTGTCCCAGTTACTCCCACTTTTCCTAGGAAAGAAACAGGGGCAAAGTTGGGTTGGCATGTGTCAGGTCCTCTGCAGCTTACATGCTGTTAAAAGAAAGGACTTTCCATCCATGTACTACAAAAGCCATATAGTCAAGGTGATACTTTGAAAATATATGCAGCAGTCTTGCAGATTGGTGGTTCCTTGGCTAGAGCCTTAAGGGAAGATTAAGGAGTTAGCAAAATCAAGACAGAGCTAGAGGAGTGCAAGGTAGCTGCACCTTCCTGATTATAGATCAAAGAAATGGGCACATTTCTTTTGGTGTTCCCTAAACCCATTTCTCTATCCCTGTTCTAGAGCCTGTATTACCACGAGAATTTCTCCATGTTGAATCCCTGCAATGCTTTCAGACACTGTTGTCGAAGAATGCAGAGAAAGAACTACACAGAGGTAACTGAGTTCATTTTCCTGGGATTCTCCAGTTTCCATGAACACCAGATCACCCTCTTTGTGGTTTTTCTCATCCTGTACACATTAACACTGGCTGGCAATGCCATCATCGTGACCATCATACACATTGACCGCCACCTCCACACCCCCATGTACTTCTTCCTGAGCATGCTGGCTAGCTCAGAGACTGTGTACACACTGGTCATCATTCCACGGATGCTCTCCAGTCTCATTGCCCAGAACCAGCCAATCTCCCTGGCAGGCTGTACCAGTCAAATGTTCTTCTTTGTCACTTTGGCCATCAACAACTGTTTCTTGCTCACGGTGATGGGGTATGACCGTTATGTGGCCATCTGCAACCCCCTGAGATACACCATCATCATGAGCAAGCGGGTGTGTGTCCAGCTGGTGTGCGGAGCCTTTAGTATTGGTCTGGCCATGGCAGCTGTCCAGGTGACCTCCATATTTACTTTGCCCTTTTGTCACAGAGTGGTGGGTCATTTCTTCTGTGACATCCTCCCTGTCATGAAACTCTCCTGTATTGACACCACTGTCAATGAGATAATCAATTTTGTTGTCAGTTTATTTGTGATCCTGGTCCCCATGGGCCTGGTCTTCATCTCCTATGTCCTCATCATCTCCACCATCCTCAAGATTGCCTCCGCCGAGGGCCGGAAGAAGGCCTTTGCCACCTGTGCCTCCCACCTCACTGTGGTCATCGTGCACTATGGCTGTGCCTCCATTGCCTACCTCAAGCCCAAATCAGACAATTCTGTAGAACAAGACCTCCTTCTCTCGGTGACCTACACCATCATCACTCCCCTGCTGAATCCTGTTGTTTACAGCCTACGGAACAAGGAGGTCAAGGATGCCCTATGCAGAGCTGTGGGAAGAAATATTTCTTAATACACTGACCCTTTTTTATAAAGAGACATTTAGCCCTGAGCAATGTGTGTCTGTCTTCATTACATTAAACAACCTCACAAGTCTGTCCTATGCAGTCTGCTCTGAAATGGGATGTGCACTTCTTGTTTCTTCATTACAAAACTCTTAGTCTTTGTTTCCATACATTCAGAGTATATTCCAGTGATTTTTCAACTGGGTATATGAGATGTCTGGGAGGATAGACATGATTTTTAAGATAGCATATCCAAATCTCTTAGGGAAAGGAGCTTCTAAAATCATATGAAATATGATTGTTTTATGCTTGAAATTTTAAAAATTCCCTATTATTTTCATAATACAGTCTACAGAAAGTATAGCCAGCAAAATCTTTCCAGCAATGTCAGTATAGTCAATAGTGAGGAATTCCCATAGAAGAAAATTGCATCAGAATTTTGAGGGAAAGGTGAGGTTTGTGTATTTAAAAAAAAAAAAAAAAAAAAAAAACTTGAAAATTCAGGCTTTATGAATTGGTTTATACTAAAGCCTTTGTCCATCCAGTATGGTCTTCAGCGTGCTGGTCATGGCCATGGATTGTGCACAAGTCACCCTCTCTCTAATCTGAGTGTGCTAGTCGGGTTCTCTGGCTGCTGCCCTCTCTCCCCAGGATCAGCTGCTCTCTGAATATTATGGAAAAAAAAAAAAAACCACTCAAGTTGGTTAAAAAGAGAAAAAGAGCTGCTGTGTCCTGTTTCAAGTAAGAAACATAAAAATATTCATTTGCATAACACCATGGGACCACTTAGATAATACCTTAAAAAATTAAAACAAAACAAATAGCACAGAGATATAATTGTTTAATCACTTAAATCTCCAAGAAAGTCTAAAAAGAAAAAGAAGTCTCTATGCCTATAGGCCTCTGGGTTCTCCAGAGAAAAAGAATCAACAGGAGATATACATAGATTTGTTATAGGAATTGGCTCACACAACCATGGGGATTGGCAAGTGCAAATTCCCTAAGGCAGGCCAAAAGCTGGAAACTTCAAAAAAGGTAACTCTGGGAATAATAGGTAGAACATAGGTCTTCATCTCCTATGTCCTAGGCATTTTTAGGGCATTGGAATTAAGTGTAAACCACAGTGTAAACTATAGACCTTGGTTAATAACAATGCTTCAGTATTTATCCATCAGTTCTACAAATGTACCACACTATTGTAAGATGTTATTAATAGGGGCAGATGTGGGAGGGTAGAGGTATGGTACAGGGGAATCTCTTTTACTTTTCTATGTAACTTTTCTGTAATCTAAAACCTCTTTAAAAATAAAGTTTATTATATTAAAAAAAAAAAGTGATTCTGAAATCTGGCATGTCTGAACTCTGCAGGGCAGGCTGAAAACTAGAAATTCCAATGAAAATGAAGTTGCATTCCCCAGGAGAAGCGGGCTGGCTGAAGAGGCAGGAATTCTTCCTTCTGACTTCTGAAATCCTCAGTAGTTCTCTCTTGAAGACCTCCAACTGATTGGCTGAAGAGACTCCTCTTATTGTTGAGATGATATCTTTTCTTGATTGTAAATACAATCCCAGGTAGATGCAGTCAACTAACAAATGAAGTAAATCCATTTACAAAGTACCCAATACTCTCATAGTTAACAATCAGGCCAGTGCTTGCTTGACGAAACAGCTACTAGCCAAGCGGACACATGAAATTAACCATCACAACTTCCATTGAGGAAACCGTTCTTTGTCTAAGAGCTTCTGGGAAATTTTTCTGGTTTCATGCCTTTACATACCTTCTATATATTAATAGTGACCTTAGGTGACGGTGACAATACAGGAAGGGTTTTTAAGACTCTTTTATTGTGTGCTTCTTTTACTAAAATGTTTCCTGTTAAGAATGTTTCTCTGCTCATCTCTTAATGTGATTTGTCTCTTTACTTAAAAGAGTGATTTCCTCTTCACTAGGAAGGAGTAGATAACTTTCCAAAGAGCTCAACTAGAGTAAGATCTATCTCCACAGATTTCTGAGATTCTGGACAGGAAGATCAGAGTTCTTTCAAGATCTAGCCAATCTCTTCCTAATTTCTATCCTGTGTTTCCACAACTTCTGTACCATAGAAGCAAGGATTGGGAAGCAGATGTGGCTCAAGTGACTGAGCAACCACCTATCACATGGGAGGCCCCTTGTTCAGTTCCCCGTGCCTCGTAAAGAAGACAGTGAGCTGGTGTGATGGGCAGGTATGGCAAGCTGACACAACAAAATGATGAACAAGAGACACAAGAAGAAAAAACATGATGAGATACACAACAAAGCAGGGAGCAGAGGTTCCCGGTGCCTCCTAAAGAAGACAGTGAGCTGATGCAACGGGGCAGGGGCAGCGAGCTGGCACAACAAGATGATGCATCAAGAGACACAGGGAGGGAAAAACATAATGAAAGACACAAAGCAGGGAGCGGAGGTGGCTCAAGCAAGTAGGCACCTCCCTCCCACATTGGAGGTTCCAGGTTCAGCTCCCAGTGCCTCCTAAAGAAACAAGGAAGATGAACAGACACAGCAAGGGCAAACAACAAGGGGCTGGGGAGAAATAAATAAATAAAAATAAATCTTTTTTAAAAAGAAGAAGAAGCAAGGCTTTTTACAGAAGCTGTTGAAGGGTTAAAAGCTGGGTCTAAGAGTCATAGAAACTCTATGAATTCTTACATGACAACAGTCCCAGAGTCAGCCCATTATGGCTCCATTCCCACATAGCTCCTGATGACATACCCTGAGGAGTTTGGAAGGGGAGCACACTTTCCTCAGAATGAGACTGCAATGGATTTAATTATGTCAAGACCCAATTCCCAGTCCTATAGATATGAACCCATTTGTAAACAAGATCTTTAAAGATCCTATTATATGAGAACAAATTTAATCAGAGTGGACCTTAATCAAATGACTGGGGTCCTTATAAGCAAAGGAAATTTGGGCACAGCCAGGAGTAGAACACAGAGGGAAACAGATGGCCCTGTGATAGAGGTAGATATTGACTTATGGACTGCCAACAAGCCACCACTGGAAAACTGCAGACTTAAGAGAAAGCATGATCCTGCCGACACCTTGATTGTGGACTTCTAGCCTCCAAAACTGAGACAATAAATTCCTGTTGTTCAAGCCAACCAGTCTGTGGTATTTGTTATAGCAGCACTGGAAACTAAGATAGAGAGTGTCTCTCCTGGCAGTATTAAAGAATCCCCTTCCATGACCATCAAGACAACCTGTGCACCTACTCTTAATTGTAACACACCCTCCTCAATTCCCTCTGGCCTAGCAACTACACTTATCTCCTTCCTGTCCTTTAGCATGAAGAAGGGAGGCGGGGGGACAATGAGGATTCTGAGCAGAAAAGTAGAGTGATGATGGAAAGGTGGGTGGTGATCAAAGTAGCTGTTCTAAGCTTCTCCAGCAGCAGTGGCTGCTTCCCCCTGCTCATTACTCTCCTTTCTATTTTTCCACACATTCACTTTTTCATTCCATGGATCAAGGATAAAAGGTTTCTCCAGTAATCTTTCTCAATCGAAATTCCCACAACAGCAAGTATACTAGAGGCCACTTCTTCAATCAGAAGTTAAATGTCAGAGCTGGACCCAAAAAGATCTGGTAGGAAAGATGGATCATAAACATTGAAGGAGAAACATCTTCTCCACCTCTGCTGCCTACAATGGCTTGACTACCTCTCTGATTTTTTAAAATAAATGTATTTGATGCTTATTTTTTAGGTAGTTAGATGCTACAGCAGTGAGAAGTCCTGGTTTCTAGCCCTTTCTCTATACCTGTCAGGACCTTTTTAAAATGAATTTAATGTCTTTAATTTTGCCTTCCTGGCCAAAAAATAATTTTAATCCCCTGAACTATTTGCTCTGGTCAGACAGTTAATGCAAAATTCTACCTTATCCTGCCTTCAGTAGCATTATTAACCTCACTCTCACTCAGGTGTTAGCTGTTATTTCTTATGTGCCCCTGAAAGTCTGTGTGAAATTATATTATAGCATAATTCTCATTGTGGTTTCATTGCTTGAATATAAGTCTGTTTCTGTCATTAAATCATAAGCATGCTGATATCAGGAACTGTTTTTCCCATTGTTATATCCATGAAACAGGGTTCGGTAGCGCAGGTGTTCAATAGATCCTCATTCAGTGGTTGAGAACCTACCAGGTACAAAGCACTATGCTAGACTTCCTGGCATGTTTTTATCAGGTAGACACACCTTTGCATCTGGCGCTCACCTAAAAACACACATAAAGAGTAATAAGCAGGTCCTTAGTGGCAGGGTCACTTGGGGTCTATTTGTCCTCCTTCCTTGGATTTTCTGCAAACCAACTTCTTAGTTGCTACAAGATCCTTCTCACTTCCAGTTGTTAATTCACTTGTATTCACAGATTATTTCCACAGCAACACAGAACCAGAAGCTGTCCAGTTTCCCAATAAAGAGCACAGAGTTACCAAGAAAATAATTCTTACCCATCTGCATTAGTCAGCCAAAGGGGTGCTGATGCAAAATACCAGAAATCAGTTGGTCTTTATAAAGGGTATTTATTTGGGGTAGAAGTCCACAGTTACCAGGCCATAAAGCATAAGTTTCTTCCCTCACCAAAGTCCATTGCCACGTGTTGGAGCAAGACAGCTGCCAACGTTTGCCAGGGTTCAGGCTTCTTGGTTTCCTCTCTTCCCAGGGCTCCGTTTCTCTCTGGGATCAACTCCTCTGCTGCCTCCACAAGGTCAGCTGTAGACTATGAGGCTCTCTAGGCTTTGCCTCTCTCCACAAAGACAGCTGTAGACTCTCAGGCGAACTCCTCATGTCTTTTCCCGGGGCCTTCTCTCCTTCCTCACAACCAAGCTCTCTTACTTCCCAGGACTCCATCTCAAGACTCCAACATCAGAACTACTACAACTTTGTCCTTTGCCATGCCTTTTATATTTGATTCCCCACCCACCAAGGGACGGGGCTCCACACCCTACTGACACGGCCCAGTCAACACCCTAATCATAACTTAATCATGCCAAGATTAACAGACCAGTTTATAAGCATAATCCAATATCTATTTTTGGAATTCATAACTATATCAAACTGCCAAACTGCTACACCATCCTATGATATAACCACTGAAATGTATTTAAATACAAACAATTTTTTTTAGACAAAAAGTGCTGTGCAATATAAAAGTAAGAATCAGGACATCTCTTATATTTTTCACAAAATGATAAGTAAATCCATTTTTTTAAATTTCCCCACAAAATATTTATTAATTATTATTATTATTTTTTTACATTTCTCAATTAAATGTAATGGATACATATAATTTTTTTTTAATCAAACAATATGTTACACAATATATTTGGTTCATAGTAACGCATTCATACAGTATTTGTCCTTTTGTGTCTGGCTTGCTTCACTTAACATAATGTCGTCCAGGTTCATCCATGTTGTCGTATGCTTTATTTTGAGGACAGAAAATCCTTCCACAAATTTAGATGTTTGAGTTGTACTGGAGCAAAAACTCAGCCTCCTTTTTGTGCTGGGGCCAAAATCCTCAAATTTTTTACCTTCATCTCCTAACTACTATCCTTCCTGCAATGAAGAAAGTGACAAGAGGAGAAAGCTGATGTGAAAACCCCTACCGTCAGAAACGCTCTTGTATTACAATTAGCCCAGCACTTGCTTGACCAAACACCTGGACACAATTACCTGGCCGAATTGATACCTTAGCCTAACTATCACAGTTCACCACTTGTCAGCTTGGCAACCATATACATTACCTTAAACCATACTTAGCCTCTAAGTAAAAACAATAACAGACAAGCATACATATATATTTTGCCTAACAATGTTCAACTCGCCTGCATACAACCGGAAATGCATTAATTCCCCACAGAACAGGGTGCAAGTCCTTGGGTAATATTCACTCTTAAACTTGACATCCTTAAATATTATGACATGAAATTAATACAACTTTTCATATGATGGGGAAAAGCTTGGAGAAGAAAACAGAAATTTGTTTTGTGTACATATACAATCATACTCATAAAGAAATAAGGAAGAAGGGTTCTTGATTATTACAGTCCTCATTTCTGTAACTGATCACATGGTCAAAGTTCATATGTATCACTACCTTCTTCCACTACCCATTCCATGTTCCCATTACCCTCAGCAAGTTCTTCAGCTGGGCATGGTTCTTTGCCTGGTAGAATGAACCAAACTTTCATTCCTGAAGATTCTGAGCCATTGTTAGTCCTGCTTGGATTGGTTTGTTGCAATTTTCCATTGATTTTAATCACAGGGCATGGTAGTACTAGGAGACACCCTAGAGGATCTCCTGTATTCCAGGCAAACACTTCTTTACCCCCATTATGTAGATGTAGTCCTATTTCCTCTTGATAGTCGGGATCAATCACCCCAGCCAGTACAGTAATTCCCTTCTTTGCCTGCTGATTCACAGGTAAGAGGAGCCCAAAGTGGCCAGGTGGCAGTCTTAACTTCCAGTTCAATAGAATCTTTGTTGTGTTCCCTGGTGGCAGAACTCCTCCTTTTGAGACTAAAACCTATAGACCAGCAGAGCTTAAGGTTGTAGGGACAGGAAGCAAAAATTTTCCTAGTGGGTCACTAGGGGTAATAGTGAGTGGTGCCACACCCATTTCCACCCCTTGATACCTGGGCCCAAGAATTCTGGTTATGGGAGAAACAGCACCATAGAGAGGACACTGATTCAGAGCATACACAGCTTCCTGGAGAACA
This sequence comes from Tolypeutes matacus, assembly GCA_026826555.1. Lineage (NCBI taxonomy): Eukaryota > Metazoa > Chordata > Mammalia > Cingulata > Chlamyphoridae > Tolypeutes > Tolypeutes matacus. The sequence continues at coordinate 1,010,932 of JAKSZT010054307.1, forward strand.
TTGCCCCAGCCCAGCAAGGTATTGCTGCCAAGTTGATGTCGTAATTGAGTCTTCAAAAGGTCATTCCACCATTCTATTAATCCAGCTGCTTTAGGGTGATTGGGAACGTGGTAAGACCAGTGAATTCCATGGGCATGTGCCCATTCCCTCACATCATTTGCTGTGAAATGAGTTCCTTGATCAGAAACAATGCTGTGTTGAATGCCATGGCAGTAGGTAAGACATTCGGTAAGTCCATGGATGTTAGTTTTGGAAGAAGTATTGCGTGCAGGAAATGCAAACGCATATCCAGAATATGTGTCTATTCCAGTTAAAATAAATCGCTGCCCCTTCCATGGTGGAAGTGGCCCAATGTAGTCAACCTGCCACAAGGTACAAGGCTGGTCACCTTGAGGAATGGTGCCATATCGGGGCCTGAGTATGGGTCTCTGCTGCTGGCAGATTGGGCATTCAGCAGTGGCTTTGGCCAAGTCAGCCTTGGTGAGGGGAAGTCCATGTTGCTGAGCCCATGCATAACCTCCATCCCTACCTCCATGACACTTTGTTCATGAGCCCATTGGGCAATGACAGGAATGGCTAGGGAAAGAAGCTGAGCATTAGCCACAGAGCGGGTCATCTTATCCACTTGCTCTGGTAAGCATTCACATGGGACACAAATATGTTCATGTTTTTTGCCCACTCAGAAAGGTCTATCCACATAGCTCTTCCCTGGACCCCCTTGTCACCAACTTTCCAATCATGTTCCTTCCAAGTCCCTGACCATACAGCCAAACCATTGGCAACAGCCCATGAATCAGTGTACAAATGCACCTCTGGCCATTTCTTCTTCCAAGCAAAATAAAAAACCAGTTGCACTGCTCAAAGATCTGCCCATTTTTTTAATGTCCCAGTCCACTTATTATATTTTATTTTCAGTTTTTTTTTCCTGAGTTTCCTTGTATTTTATCTCTTGCATTTAAGTTTATCATTATTATTTCATTTTCCTATTAATTATATTTGGTTATTATATGGGCTTCATCTTCAAGGAAGGTTTATATCACAGAAGGGTTACAATGGGGGCTGCAGAGGATCATTGGTGAGGGGTGTCTGGGATGGGGGATTCATGGGAGAAAGTTCATCTGAATATACATGAAAGATATATAAAACTGTTCAAATGGTCAAGGGATGGGGCATGGTCACAGTAGGTAGACAATCACTCAATAAATGAGGGAATCTGAATTCCCAGCCTGGAGAGCTCTGCCACATTCTCCAAGGGAGCAGCAATAGTCCCGAGTGCAGGGGCAGTGTCTGGCAAAAGAGGATGGCCCACTGATGGGTTCTTGTTATTGATGACTAGCCTTATGAGTCTTTGCTCTTGTAATTGAAACTTAGCCTACTGTTATGGGGTGCCTAAGGGTTGCCACCTGAAAGCTTCCTTGATGCTCAAATGTGGCCTCTCTCTAAGCCAACCTCAGCATATGAATGCATTACCTTCCCCCCAGCATGGGACATGACTCCCAGGGATGAGCCTCCCTGGCAACGAGGGATTAATACCAAGTGCCAACTGGCAACACAACTGGAAAAAGACCTTGAATAAAAGGGGGGAAAGGTAAAGGCAAATGAGTTCATGTGGCTAAGAGACTTCAAAGAGAGTCGGGAGGTCATCCCAGAGATAACGCTTACGCACACCTCAGTAGGATCTCATAGAACACCAAAGTGCATATCACCCCACACAGAGGGCCTCCTGGGGGCTCTGGAGACACCCAGGTCCTATATAAGGGGGGATAGCCCCAGAGACTGATGCCTTATCATTGGGCTCTATTTTGGAATCTGTGTTCCTGAGAGTGACAGAATTGGACTCAAATAAGCCTCCCTGCACATGGTTCATCAGTCCTTTCTAGTCAAACCTATATGAGATGCTGGAGTTTTTAGGTGTACTTCCAGAGACTACCTATGTGCCAGGTGTGCATGGAATCTCAGTGGAGCTGCAACTCCTACCCTACAGCTTAATGGACTCATCCAAGTCACCTGGCGAGGAGACAACGATGGGTAACGGCCATCCCAGGGAATGGAGACAGCCTGCAGCTGCAGGCAGGATAATCCCACCCACCATATCCATGGAATATAGCCCTCTCTAACTTGGAGGTGGAGTGGACATCACCATCCCAGTCCCCTCACTATTGGGGGAAGAACTATGGACTAGAGTGGACTTCATGGTATCCTGTTGTACACACATGGTGATTCTAGCAATGGAAGAAATTATAACAGTGAGGTGTTGCCGGTGGCCACCGGACTCTTTTGGGGCCTGGAGGGGAAATGTAGCTGTAATACAGGGGCTTTTTCAGGACTTGGGGATTGTCCTAAGTGACGTTGTGGCGATGGATATAGGCCATTTTACATCAGCATATACCATGCAGAACTGTGTGGGAAAGAGTGTAGTCTGCGATGTGAACTGTGGTCTATGCTTAGTGGCAAAGCCCCAGGATGTGTACATCCTTTGCAGGTGATGTGCCACACTAATGAAAGATGTTTATGTGGGATGTTATGGGAGGTGTGGGAGGTGGGGAACATGGGAATCCCTATAATTTCTGCGTAACATTTAGGTAATCCAAGCACCTTTATATATATATATATATATAAAATAACATTTATGTAAGCAAATGCACATATATGCATATATATTTATATATCATTTTAAAAAAATATTGGTTTGTATTGTGAAAAATGTGATTTTTACCCACAATAAAAAATAAAATAAAATAAAAAAACAAACAAACAAACAAAAACTGATCTAATCAAAGGTCTCTTGACTGAATTTAACCAAAGGGCCCCACATAAAATAGTATAAAATAGATTTACAGGCACAGGAATGGATTTGCTTTAATAACAGGATTTTCTGGGGTCCACAAAAGACTCAAACCAGGACACCATTTGTTGTGGATTTACTATATGGCAAGCATTATGTGTAGTGCTTTTTATTAAATGTACATTATTTTACTTAATAATAGTACAAGCATTCATTTTTATTCCCACTTTTTAGATTAATGGTAGAAATGTTAATTGACTTGTTTCAAGTCACATAGTTGGTAATTTACAGAACTAGAATCTGGCACCAAGAACCACTAGCTACCTCCAAACCGCTTATGTTTTTCACTATATTACCATCGTCTTTCATCTTTAATCTTTCTGAAAGACATTATATACTCCCCAAATTTGAGTCATTCCAATCTCATGCTGGATATCACTTTCACCAAAAAAATCTTCCCTAAAGAACTTATTATTCTTTCCATGAGCTCCCACACCACTCTTAGCTCTTTTCTGCCTTAGTAATGTATTAAAATTGCCTGTTTTCTAGTCTGCCTCCCTCAATTCATAGCATACCCCTTGACATAAGCACTACTTCTGTATCCCCAAAGCCTACCACAGTTCTTGAGATAATGTAGATCTCAATAAATATTTTCCAATATAAAAATTAAATGCATAAAGAGCACATTTGTAACTGTTTATTGATGGCTCAGTGTGTTGAAATGAGTATCCATTGCTCTCCTGTACTGGGAAGGATCCAAGTTCTCAGAATGGTGGGTTTTATCTCTGTTCTAAAGAGCTCACATATTCTTCTGCTTCAGATTTGTGTGTTTCCTTATTTGTGATCTTTCTGTCTCCTTTCTTGCTTTCAAGATATGAGCTGTCACATTGGTGAGCTGTCAGTGTGCCAGAGAGCAACAATCCTCCTTTCTCATATACTGCTTCCAAACTATGGTAAAGTAGAAAAATCAAATGAACCGTATATAGAATTACCTATAAAATAGAACCCTTGAGAAGTAGTGTTGGAAATGAATGAAGAACAAGAATTTGGAATCAGGCTGTCTGGGTTCTAATTTTGCCTCTGCCACTCACTAGATGTTCTAACCTCTCTATGTCTCCAAATCCAGATTTGTAAAAGGGGTAATGATACAGTGAAAGAGGTAGGTCTCATTATTCCCATTTTTTATAGCTGGGGTTTTAAAAGGTTACTTATACTGTCATATAGTTAGTCAGCAATAGAACTGGCTGTCTGACATCAGATCCCCTACTCCTTCTACTATTTCACATGACCTTGAAAAGATAAATAGGTAGGTAGGTAAATAGAAACATAGATAGATAGGTAGGTAGGTAGATAGATAGATAGATAGATAGATAGATAGATAGATAGATAGATAGAAAGATGTTGATTTCCACATGAATATAGAGATGCATGAATATATACACATATATGTGGGTCTTTATAAACATATACATATTGTCATTAATCCAACAAACACTTAGCAAAAGTGTATACATGCCAGACACTGTGCTAGTCACTAGCCTAGAATAATGATTAAGATTTCACAGCCCCTGCCTTCATGATGCTAATAGAGAAGAAGAGGAGACCAAAAATTAAGCAAGTAGTTACAACAATGTGGAATGAATCTACTGATGGGAGAATTATGGGGTGCTTTGGGAACACATATTTGTGGTTTGTTATTAAATAAAAGGGGTCAGAGAAGAGCTACAAGAGGAATTAGAGTTGAAGCTTAAGTCCTGAAAGATCAGTAGAAGTGAGCTAGATGAAAAGCAAGGGAAAGGGTCTGGAAAGGAAGATAAAAGGTATATTCCAGACAGAGGAAGTAGCATTTGCAAAAATGTGGAGGAAATAAATTTTAGAAATTACAACAAGTTCAAAGAGCTGGGGTAGGAAACATTGGTAGGAGAGCAAAATGGACAGTAGGTAGCAATCCCATGAGGAAGGCCTTTATAACCCAGGCTAAAGAGTATGCATCCTAAAATCAATAAAGAGAATTTTGTGATTTTGGATAAAGCAATGACCTGATTTAATTTATAGTTCAGAAAGGTCAACCTGCTAGCAATGGGAGGAAATGGCTTATAGAGGGACAAAACTATCAGGGAGACTGGTTAGAAAGCTATTGTGGGACTGGAAAAGACAGGTGATAGTGGACCTGACAGGGTGGAAGAGGTGCTGATGGATAGAAATGGACAAATTTGAGAGATTTGGGGAGGTAAGATTGTCATTTCTTGGTGATGGATATAGGGATGATGGAGTCAAAGATGACTCTGAAGTTTCTGGCTTAGGTCATGTGGTGGACAGTGGTGTGTTTAACCACTACAAGGAGCACTGCAAGTGGAGCAGGTTGGGGTGGAAGGGAGAAGAGAACAATTTCAAATCCAAACTTTCAATGTTGAAGTGCCTGTGAGATATTCATGTTGAGATGTCCAGGAGATAGCTGGTCTTTGGATCTGGAACTCAGGAGAGTGATATAGAGATATAGTTGTAAGAGTCATAAGTATATAGATGGTAGTTTTAAAAATGGAATGAATGGGTTTGCCCCAGGAGGAACATGCAAAAGTTGAGAATGCACTTTGGGTGGAATTCTGAGGAGAAATTGAAAAGGGATATTGGTGTAGGGATATGAGGGTGACATTTATGATGAAGTGAACTATCAAGATGGAAAGATATGGGGAGGAGGAAAATTCTCTGTACTAGGTTCTGAGGTCTTCAATTGTTGATAAGTTCCAATGTCCTTTGGTCGAGGGAAGAGGGAGCAGAGGGGGCAGCCAAAGACCCTCAGATTTAGTAACGGTTGGACCTAGGATCCTGCAGCTGTGGTGCAGTGGAGGAAACTGTCCCAATCTTTCTCTACCCTCTTCCTCCTTCCTTCATGCCATGAGGTACAGGAAGTCATGGCAGGGCAGCTGGAGATTTCTATTCATCATACAGAGCTACTGTCAAAAGTAGGTAGGTAGGAGTCCTTTCACTCAGTCAGCCTCCTCACTACCATCCTCACAGTGCTTCCTCCCTCAGAAATATGAGATGGAGATGGAAGGGAAAGACAGAATAGGACACTCTAGGTTGAGCTGTATGTAGGCAGGAAACCTCACATAAACATTCATGTGGGTAGCATGGAGGCAGGCAGCAGACCCTCATCTTCTCGTGCTGCTGTGGCCAGGGAAGAAAAATACCACCCTTGTATCCTTGTACCAGTGCCCCAGGCATCTAAGCACAGAAATTTATACATGAAGCTTTCTAAGTTCTATCCCCATCCCTGTGGAGAAGTTTCAGGTGTGGTTAAGCGGGTACAAAAGGAGAGATAATACTTAATCCCAAAAGTGACAAGGGGAAGCCTGGAGGCCTCTCAGCCCCAGTGGAATCTCCCCTCCCCTTGAAAATGTTTTGCCAGAAGGAGGCCATACCTTTAGGGAATACGTATTTTTAAAATGTACAGTGGGACTCTTCTTGAAATCTCATAATTAAAGCCCTATCTGACCACATTTTAAAGATGGTCACTAATACTTAGGACCTGATATCTCCCTTAGAGTTTAAGAAACCCTAGAAATAGTCTTACTATCACCAACCAAAATCACATTTTTTGTATTCCTTCTATTCCCACTCCCAGCCCATATAAAGGTCCAAATCAGGGGCTGGTGAAAGTAGCCTTATAAGTGCAAAGCTTGTGATGATAGGAGATTCCCATTCACCCCAAGCTTTCATTTTCCTTAAGCCAAAACATTGCTTACAGATATTGCGATGATGCTGTAAAAAGGGCTTACTGACATCTCAGTCCCTTGTTGGATGTCTTCTTGAGGGGCACACTCAGTAAGCTAATCCTGGGCTTAGAAAATGAATGGAATGGGAATCACAGAAAGATGTCAGGGTAGGTGGTATGGCAAGAACATATGTGTTTCCTGTGATCAAATGGACTCCACTGAGGGAGCTAGATTTGAGACAATTTTCAGGATCCCCACTCAAGAGGGCAGCCTGACAAGCAAGGGCGTCCAACATCAAGAGGCAGAATTGTCAAGGGAAAGGACTCTTCATTCCTCTGTCAAGAAACTGTCTGGAGAAGTTTTGTAGGGTACTCCAAGGAACTCATGCATGTGTCGGAGCTGTTGTCTGGATGAGTGTTACATGAAAAAATCTTTCAATAACTACCAGAGAAGTCATGATAACCATTTACAGGGGACTGCAAATAAGGTTGACAGTTGGGACAACAGACCTATTTCTGTGTCACTCCCCTAAGCCACCTCAATATTTGAGTAGCTAAGTCTTAAAGCAGTGGAGAAATTTCAGAGGCAGGCTTGCACTTCTATCAACCACAATTTCCAAAGTTGCTAAAGTAGAAGAGGGAGATAATGAAATAGTAGACCTTGCCTTTCTCATTCCCACCCCCAGTACAAACAACTGGAGTAGGAGGACAATTGAAAAACAGACCACTTTCCTCACTCTTCATATCAGGCAAATCAAGGGTCTATCCACCGATGGAGCCAATGGAGGGACTTGGGGGAGGGGATCTCAAATTTTAGTAATTGAAAGAGAAGAGAACATTATGGAATTTGCTCAAAACGTCATAATAGAAATATAAATTTTATATAGCCTGGTTGAAAGAAGTTGGAGGGAAAATACCAAACTGTTTATACTCACCCAACAGTGTTAAAAGTGATCAGTAAACTGATTACACATAAATATGATTCTGTAAAATTATTTAGCTCTCAATGAAATCCATTCTTTTAATATATAAGGATTTTGTTCAACCTTCAGAAGTAAGAACTTTATATACATTTTCAAAATTGTACTATGCATGCAGGGGGCTCTACCTGCCACTTTATGAGAGCTCCATAAACATTTATTAAATGAGAACAAATGTGTGGATGAGGTTGGACTCTGGCTGCAGAGAATACGGTGCAGTCATGATTAAGGCCAGGGTCTCAATAGGCCAAACACAAAGCTTTGCCTGTGTATTCAAGAATCCTTTGTCCTCACTTAGGCAAGAAAAGACCTCCCCAACCAGGTCTGTACGGAAGAGGGGAACAGGGAGGAGATATTAAATATCTGATTATTTGGACTTGTTCCTTCTCAGGCCCCCATATGATCAGAACCATAAATCACTGACTTCATATCTGATGTATACCCTCCCATTCTTTTAATTGTGCTTCACCCCGACCCCAAACTTAATATTATTCCCCCTATTTCAGGCACCTTGAGACATTGGAAACAGGCTGCTACCCTGAAACCTTTGAGAACTCAGTGCCAAAAGGCAACAGTTAGAGAATGAAGCAACCACTGAGAATGATTGCCTGATGTAAGCATTGCGCCTGACACACCAGGAACAAAATGGGCTTTCCTCATTCCTCACCTGAGGCCTGTACCTTCCAGTGCCCACTCCACAGGTTCCTAAGGACTTGGTGAAGGAAAGTTTCCTATATGTTATTTTAGCTTTTTTTTTTTTTTTTTTTTTAAATCAGAATAGTGGTGGGTTTACAGAAAAATCAGGGTTCCCACATACCACCCTTTTATGAGCACCTTGCATTAGTGTGATACATTTGTTACAATGGATGAAAGCACATTTTTATAACTGTACTATTAATTACCATCCATAGTTTACCTTAAGTTCACTGTTTGTGTTGTATAGTTCCGTGGATTTTTTTAAAAATGTTTATTCTAGTAACATATACAACTCCTACATGTTTTTTAACATTCACAGTAAGAAGAAAACTCTAAGAAATGTAATCTGTAGGCATCAGAGGACAGTGTCTTATAACTGAAATATTGAGATAATAACAGGGTCCTCATACTCAAAGAAATTGTTGTCTTCCAATTCATATCAAAGTGCTCTGTGACCATCTTCATTTAAAGACCTGTGTTATCACTGATATACAGGTAGGCTAACTTCCTTGAGTCTGGATCTATAGTCATACCTACCCAAGCCTTCTCCCCCAGGGGAGGAGGATGAATATGGGGAAGAAGAAAGAACTTACAGATGAACAAAACATAATAGTATATAAATATTTAAATACATATATATATGAATGTTTTGTCTATTTTTTCTTTTCTGTAATAGAAGGATTGGCCTATAAGGAATGAAAACATTTCTTCTTTCTACTGGGTTCTGTTTTAATAGGCTACTGGAGTTCTTCCTAATGGGATGGAAAGGGCTGGAAATGGGAGAAGCAGGAAAAGAACAAAAGAAAGGTGGAGAGTTACAAAAGGTGGGACCCAGAGAGAAAAAGTAATCAAGAGAGAAACCACTGCCCAGGAAGTCATGGCCAAGCTGGTGTGGCAGTTTGAGATTATTTTATAAATCCCAGAAAGAAAGATTATGTTTGTAAACTAACCTGTTCCTCTGGGTGTGATACCCTTTGATTGTATTAAATACAGTTGAGGGGCCTTTTGTTAGATTACCTGTTAAGATTGCTGTAGGGCTTTTTATTGGACTATGTCAGGGAGGCATGGCCCAAGTTGAGTCTCAACCCCCTTGCTGGGTCTGATATAAACAAAAACACAGAGAAAGATTCACTCAGATAGACACAGGAGAGAGAGAGAGCTGTCATTTTTTATCCTGCCATGTGACCAAAAGGAGAAGGCTCAAACAGCTGAGGCCCTGGAAAGAGATGAGCCGTTTGCCTGATAGCTTACAGCTGAACTTGGGAAGACAGTGGCCCAGCCAAGACCGATATAGGAAGCCCTGAGAGAAAGCCCTATGCCAGCTTGCAGCTGAAATTGGGAAGAAAGTGGAAGAGCTGAGCCTAAGAAAGAAAGCTCAGAGGGGAAGGAGAAACATGGGCAGAAATTGGCAGCCATCTTGCTTTACCACGTGGCAACATGCCAAGATCAACAGTAGCTGACTGATGAGAAAGCATCTCTGATGGTGCCTTGATTTGGACTTTTCATGGCCTTGGAACTGTAAGCTCTTACCCCAAATAAATCCCCTTTATAAAAGCCAACAGATTCCTGGTACTTTGCATGAGCAGCCCTTTGGTAAACCAAAACACTGGACTAAAGAAGGACAACAGAGAGGGAGGGACATTTTTTGAAAACCTCAGTGTACTCAGATTCCTTACCAGTCAACCATTCAGCCTTAACAAGAGTAAAAACTTCACAGGATCCATACCCAGGGCTCAAGCCAGGTGATCTAATTTTCACACAGGTAGGAACTTTGTTTCACACTTGCTGACAAGGGGCAATACAGTTCATTCTTTTTAACTCAGCAGAATATTCTACTATATACATTTCATCTGTCTCCTGTTAATAGGCTTTTAGCTTGGCTTTAATATATATCTATTAAAAACAATGCTGTAGTGAGTAAAAATATTCATATGCAATTTCACGCATGTGAAAATATGAAACAGCATGGATAAATCCTAAACATACAGTGCTTGGTGAAAAAAGTAAGAACAATGAAATATATGATGCAATAATTCCATAAATTTGAAAATTCATGCTTATAAAACCAACACATTTCTAAGAATACATGCAAAAAAAATACACCTTAAATATGCTAGAATAATTGTGGGCAGGTGTAGGACAGCAAAATCATCTGTTTTATAGCAGGGAGTTGATAGATGATCTAAATTTGATAAATCAAGAAATAGCATAGGAATCAAGAAGTAAAAAATAAATAAAATATTAAAAAGGAAGTAAATACCAGATGACATTGCTGAATGAATTGCTTCTAGGAAGTAGAACTGAAGAGTAAGGAGGGGTAAAGCAAGAGACAGATGTTTTTTCATTAAATTTTTTTGGTATTGTTTGATTTTTAAACTATGGGCATATATTACCTTGATAAAAATAAAATTTAGAAGTAAAAGTAATAAAATTCATAACTAAATATACTTAAGGGCAAAGACAGGGAAAATGTATTAATATTTTGCATTTTAAACCCAAGGGAATCTTTTAAGGGTTTAAACATATATATATAATTTAATTTCCCTCTAGGAAAATTACATTACCACTGTAATAAGTGAGGTTACTCTTTTCCTCATATCCTCACTAACATTAGAAATTCAGTTTTTAAAAAGTCTTTATAGTAGTTTACTGAAGCAAGTAAGGGAGTGCTTGTTTCTTCAGAATGGATATTTATGACACTACACCCAATCACACACACAGAGGAGGGACAGGCTACATAAGTTGTGGGACCCAATGCAAAATGAAAATTCAGGACCCCTAGTTAAAAAATTATTAAGAATTTCAAGGTGGCATTAGCACACCATTAATGTAAGCTCAGGGTCCTTCTAAGCTATGAACCTGTGTGATTACACAGGCCACACATCCATGAAGGCAACCTTGCACATACAGGTCTATTCTGTTATTGAATTTCTGGAGGTGGAGAGTCAGGGAATTTTCACTTTTAATAAGAACCTCAGGTGTCTTTCATCAGGGTTCCCAGGGACTGTACTTTGGGAAACACCACTCTAGACCCATCTATAAGAACCAGAAAAGCACTGAGAGGCAGCTGATAATGACAAAAACAAAGTTTAGCTGGGCATAGAAATTAACAATAGAACACTTTTCAGTCTTAGCTCATCAGTGACATGAGATGAAGGCGTTGGATCATGCACCAAAAGACAGGAGTGCACGGGATTCCACAGATGGAAGGTCCTGGACAGAGATTTAGTAAGTAAGCTTTGCTTTCAAGGATGGAGACTAGTTGGTAAAGGCAAGACAAGATCCCAGTTCTTATACCTGGAATTGAACAAAATTGGTCACTGGAATAGAAAATACAGAGTAAATGTATTAATAAATTGTGAACAGTGAGACTGTATGTACCCCAGAAAAGATTGTGTCCTTAGAGCTAATTCATTCCTGAGGTTGTGAACCTATTTTGATCAGATTCAGTTAAGGGCCACTTGATTAGGTTACTTCAGTAGGGCATGATCCAGGGTGGATCTTAGTCCTCTTACTAGAATCCTTTATAAATGGGATGAATACAGAGAGAAACCCCCAGAAGTTGAGAGAGAAAGCCCCAGAAGCCAGAAGCTGAAATCAATGGAACAAATAAGCAGAAAGCCACGAAGTAGAAAGTTATAGGCAACAGAGCCCAGAGAAGAAGGCAGAGAGCAGCAGACACCTCCATGTTCCTTGCTATGCAACAGAGGAGTCCAGGATTGCCAATGGCTGGTCTTCAGGGAGAAAAACATTGCCTGATGGAGTCTTGATTTGGACATTTTCACAGCCTTCAGAACTGTAAGCTTTTAAATTAATAAATCCCTACTGTAAAAGCCAACCCATTTCTGTTATATTGCCTTGGCAGCCTTTAGCAAACTAAAACATTAACTAATCAGTTAATTCAATAATTATTGCCTGAGTCTTTCTGATTCAGAGCCCTCCTCCCAGGAACTCACAATCCAGTGGATGACTTAAACAAAGAATTTGATATTAACAAGTGTTATAATAGAGTCTCACCTATGATACTATGCCGACAGAGCAAAAGTAAAACTAAGGAAATAGGGTAGGGAAGGAAGAGAAGGAAGGGTCTTTAAAAGGAGAATAGGAATTAGAAAGGGGAGGAAGGGGGAAGAAGAGTAATTGTAATCAAAAAAATTATTAATGACCAAAAGTGAAAGAGCATGTCGTATTAGGTAAACAAAGAGCAGCTCAGGACTTAGATGGTTTTGAGATGGGGGTTCAAAAACAAAAGCCTTGTTATCAAACAGAGGAACCATGACAAAGGGCTACCAAATTAGGGGTATCATGCAGGCAACCAGTCCCATGGGCCCTGAATGTAGGGGAAGACAGACAAAGAAATCCCTCTTAGTTTCTTATTTCAAGCTGTATATTCAGCCAAGACTCTAGGTGGGAATCAGAAAGCCCACATTCGGAAAGCAAAGGGAGACTTCGTTAATGAAATGAATCTGAGCAAGGAGGGAAGGCTGAGAGTTCTTCCCTTCCAAAGTTTCCTTTTTCCCTCTACATGCTGTCATTAACCCATAGACCCATAGACTGACATGGATGTGAGCTTGTCACTCAACAGGCCACAATGGGACGTACCCTTGAACCCAGCCTGCTCCAGAAGCTGGAGTTTGGACACCTGAAACAACAGAGATGTACCTCACTGGATAAAAATATATAAAGTACAGCCTTCCATATTTTTCCCTGAAAACTTTGGTTGTCCTGTAGGCAAATTGTTTTGTTTTGTTTTTTAATGCAGTTGCACACTTCTTTATTTATGTCTGATTATCATAAATTACTTACAAGATTACTTAATTCATTACTAGCACCTTAGACTTTATGTGTTTTTAAAGACCTCAGGAGAAGTGGCTACAGGTTATTTTTACTGCAGCATCATTTATATATAAATAATATTTATACAAGATTATCCTATATCACCTATTCGAATTTGTTTCTTTACAAAAAACAGGATTATCACAGGCCCAGGGCTTATGTATAAATGACTAATTCATTTTGTTGGCCTCAGATTGTTGGTATTTTCCCTCTACTTTAGTTTCCCTTGTTTCCTTGCCTGCCACCACACATGGCAGAATCGGGATATGAACTTTGACAGCATCCAAAGTTCAAGATCTTAACCACCTTGCTATGATGTGCTTTGTTGTTCTTACAACAAAGAAATGGTAAGTGACTACAGTCAGATGGCTTATAGTGAGAAAGTGTGGAGAAAAAAAAACCCAGCAGGAGTCTAAGCAGATTTAAGGCAATGAGGAGGGAAGTGGAGCAGAATTGGGAAAGTAATAAGTTAGTATAGTGGAGGGATAAAGGCCCGAATATTTTATCAGTCAGAACCCAACCAGGAAAATGGAGTCCACACCATGTATGTAAAATAGAAGGGAAATAATACAGAAAATTGGTTACACAGGTGATGGAAGAACTGAGAATCCCAGAAGGATACTTTGAGGCAACCCAGGGGTAAGTATCATCAGGAAGCTGACACTACCTCTAAATTGGAAGGACAAAGAAAGAAAACACTATCTTAGCTTCAGTTCTCTGCTCCTCACCACATGCCCTATCATAAACCAAAGTCTGAGGTCAGAGATTTTGTGCAGTAATTTATTTAGGAGGCAATTACAGGGAACTAGAGTGAGGGGTGGGACGAGGGAGAATAAGGAGAAAAATCCAGCACAAGTAGTTTTGTTGAGGTCACTGCTATGGACAACTGAAACTCAATCCCATCAGGATCTTCTGATGAGCATATAGAAGACTCTCAGATATTTCTCCCTGAGGATTGAGTGGAAGAAGTATTTGTTCATCAGCTTCCACCTCTCATTTGTTGAGGGTTCCCTTTAGAGGACTGATTTCCTGCATTTCTTGGCTGTGCATGCTTACTTACCAAGCTGGCTCTCAGAAACCTGCGAAGAGCTGCCCACCATAGCTGCACTGAGATGAGGCTGAATGTGAGTTGGGGCACTAGGGGTGCCTGGTACAGGTGGTGTTCCCAGAAACCAAGTTCAGGATCATCCAGTAGAAGCTAGAATTACAGTGGGAACCATGGAGGAGATGCAGCTGCTACTGGAGATGCCACCAGAGGCAGAATAAGAGGGGGACAAATAACCTTGCTTCTCCCTTCCTTCTACAGTCCAGTCTCCCAATGGCTAAACCCACCCGGAAGCCAGCTGACAAGGGATCCTGACAAACATCACCAGCAAACATGTTCTGCCACTCTGAGTGAAAGGCTTGCCCTTTCACTCTCCTAATGGTATCTTTTGATGAACAGGCATTATTTTAATGCAGTCCAATGTGTCAGTCCTTTCCTTCATGGTTAGTGCTTTATTTGTCCTGTTTAAGGAATCTTTCCCTACACCCAAGGTCTTCAAGATGTTTCTCTTATGTGATCTTCTAGAAACTTTATCATTTTGCTTTTCATATTTAGATCTATAAGCCACCTGGAATGTACTTTGACGTATGGTGTGAAGTCAGAATCAGGTTTCTTGTTTTCTCTCTGTGGATATTCAAATTAACCCAGGGCAATTTATTAGGGAATAAAGTCTTTCCCCACTGTATTTCAATGCCATATTTTTCATAAATCAACTCTCCATACAGTGTGGGTCTGTTACTGTTCTCTCTACTCAATTCCATTAGTCTATGTGTCTATCCATGTGGCAATGCCGAACTGTCTTAATTATTATTGCTTTAAAATAAATCTTGAAATCCACTAGAGTAATCTTCCAACTTTCTTCTTTAAAAATTTTTTACCTATTCTTCTTAGTCCTTTGCATTCCCACATAAATGTTAGAATTGATTTCTTAATTTCCACAAAATACGCCACTGGAACTTTGAATGGTAGTCCATTGAACCTGCAAATTAATTTGAAAAAAGCTTTATATCCAGTATTCTGTTAAGAACTAAAAATCAATATGAAAAAGTCAAAGAATCCAAAAGAAAAATGGGCAGAAGCCCTGATCAGACACTTCACAAAAGAGGATATCCAAATTGCAAATAAACATGTGAAAATGTGTCAACCTTAGTAGTCATCAGAGAAATCAAATTTAAAACCACAATGAAATATCACTAAACACTTGCCAGAATGGTTAAAATTAAAAAGCAGACATTGACCACTGTTGGTGACACGGAGCACCTGGAACTCTCATGCAGTGCTAAGTGAAAGCGTAAAATGGTAAAACCATTTTGGAAAATTTTATATAGTTTCTACTAACACCACACACACACACACACACACACACACACATACCCGATGACCCAGCAATTTTATTTCTAGGTATATATCCAAAAGAAATACATATATATGTTTACCAAAAGATGAGCACAATAATGTTCACATAAGCAACAGTCATAATAGACAAAATGTGGAGATTTTCTAAATGTCCATTAACAGTACAAGAACAAATTGTGCTATATTCGCAACATTAGAAAATGAATAAATTACTACTACATGAACAGTATAGAAAAAGCTCACAGATATAATGTGGAGAAAAGAAGCCAGATACAAAACAATGCAAACTGATTCAATTTTATATAAAGTTCAAAAACAAACATATAATAAAAGAAAAAAAAAGAATAAAAATACAAAAAAATATAAAAATAAAAACAAACACAACCAATCTATGGTGTTAGAAGTCAGGATAGTGATAACTTTTAGAGGAAGGAAGGAATGCTTCCAGGGTCCTGGGAATTGTCTATTTCTTGACCTAAGTGGTGGTTACATATGTGTTCACTTTACGACAATGCATTGAGCTTATGTTTCGTGCACTTTGTTTTATGTATATAATAATTCCCTTTTTCTAATTTTATTTTTATTTTTATTTTTATTTTATTTTTTAATAATTCCCTTTTAAAACCTAATTTAGGAAAAGATAATGTATTAAAAGCACTAGATATAGTGATTGACATGTAAGGCACTTGATAAATATTTGCAATAATAAATAAAATGACTGAACCTGGACAATATACATTTGTAGTAGTTTGGATCATCTTTTGATTCCCTTATCAATACCCTGCAGCCAAAGATGGAATACAAAAACAGGTAGTAGGGGGACCCAGAAGAAAGTCGGCTATATATAGCAATCATGACATCTGGAATACTAAGGGATGTACCCATTCCCATAGTCTTTTTTCCTGAAGTTGAAGTAGTCCTTCTGCTACTTCCTCATTGTATGTAAAAAAGGAATCCTACCCTTAGATAATTCTTTAAATTGTTAGTCTTTTGAGACACAGATATCCTTACAAATACTTTTTTCATTTTCTCCATTTCCTACCAATTAACATGTATCACCCTATGCATAATTAAGACCCACTTAATTATAAATACTAAAGGGGCCCTACTCCCATGAATATGCCTCTTTTACTTTTTGACAGAGGAGGATTTCCATATCCAATCTCTTTATACATCCTGCTTTGCATTAAGTTTTGACCCTGCCTCACATCTTTATCTCCTAATTTCAGAAATTCTTAGGTTATAACTTGCCTGACTCAATCTTTGGGGTTGTTTGCAGTCACTCTGTAGGACTCTAGGGAGAATCTCTTGTCAACTGAGGTACTTCCTTTTTATTTGGGCCATCATCCAGAGTTACCCTAATCTATGCCCATTCTTTACAGTCTCTCCTTAGATGATGACCACAGGTTTGCCTGCCTAATCATACTTCCTCCCTCCCTTTCTCAGGGAGATTTTACAGTCCAACCTGGCATGCCTGCCTCACTTCACCAAATGCATCCCTGACTGGAAGGCCAATTTGAATCACGTTTCTAATTGGCCCAACCTTTTCAGTCCCTAAATGAAAGGCCCCTGCCAAGTGTCAGGCTCCATGCTCCCTGGGTGGCAGTTCTCTAGCTGAATATTTACACCTACCATCCCATCAGAATAGAAATGTTTTCTCTTTTGTTAACTGCAGTATCTCTAGCTCTGTGCTTTAATAATCAATAGATTCATTTTTGTCTTTGAATTAACAACCTGGGCTAGGGACAGATGATTATCTTAGGTATATGTTACTGCACTGTGTCACTTATCAGTGTGTGTCCACCTCACTGGAGACAGGGTGGGCAATAAGCTGAGCTGGTAGGTCTCACAGGCAAAGGACAAGAAGAAAGGTGGATGTTAACCCAGTGCCCTGGTCCATGAGGTTAGAGGTGGAATAGCAAAATCAATTTTGAAGAGAGTGAAAGCAAGCCACTGTGTCTACAATAGGTTGATCAAAGTTAGCTCTGCCTGAGGCAAAAGTAAAGAGTATAAGTGCAGAACTTAAGATATCCTAGGAATTAATGCACAGAGAATATTTGTTATGTGAATAAGTTTAAAAAGCAATTAATTAAAATAAATAAGGTTTTCATGGAAACTAAGTAAATTAAAGGCCAAGAGTGCAAACTGTAACAATAATAAATCACTATTTTGTGATGTGGACCATTGCACCCCATTGCATAATGGTACTATTACAGTATTATACAAGCATAAAAATGTAGCATTGTGCTATGAGTTATAGCTACAGAATTCTTATTTTAATCTTGCAATCTGGATTCCTTTCCAACCAATCTCTTGAAATTGCAGTCACAAAAATCTGTATAAACACAAACCCAATGACCATAGAGAGAGTAGCAATTTACTTTTCTGCAGCAATAAGTGAGTGTCCCTTCCTCACAAGTTTTCCAACACACTGTGCTTTCAAACTTCTTTATCTTTGTCAATATTATTGATGAAAATTAGCATCTCAGTGAAGTTGTAATGGCCATTTTTTCTAATTATAAAGGAGATTGCACATCTTTTCATAAATTTAATTGCTGCTTGTATGTCCTTCTCTGTGAACTATTCATTCGTGCCTTTTGTCTATCTTTTAATGGTTATTGGTCTGTTCCTAAACAGTCTGTAAAAGCCATTTATATTATATGGAACTTAGTCCTTTGTGATAGGGCTTGTAAATATTTTCCTTGATTGATTGTCTTTGCTATTGCTTTTCTTACAAAAGATTTTCAATATAGTTGAATTTATCAATATTTTCATGACTGTTGTATTGTATAGCATACTTAGAGAGACCATCTCCTAAACAAAATTATTTTAAAGCCTTCCTTGGTTTTTCTAATAATTTATAGCTCCTTTTGGGGTGGTATTTAAGTCTTTAATTTCACTTGGAAGCCACTTTGGTTCTCCAATTGGCATCACAGATGTCTCAATACCTATATTAATCAGCCAAAGGAGTGCTGGTACAAGGTAGCAGAAATCTGTTGCCTTTTATAAAAGGGTATTTATACCCTTTATCTGTGGATCTTCTCTTTGTATTTACTTCTGTGTTCTTGATTGAGTGCCTGTTTATATATATAACCCACCAAGGGTGGAGGGACTCAACCCTGCACACCCTAATGATGTGGTCACATCAAAGCCCTAATCTTAACATAATTTAATCAAAAGCATCTCAGCTGAATCTAATACAATCAAAGGGTTCACGTCCAGAGGAACAGACCAGCTTACAAACATAATCAAATATATCTTTTTGGAATTCCTAAATAATATCAAACTGCCACACTCCACCCTCTGAATTCTAAAGACATTACAGTATTCAAAAAAACTTAAATCAGTAACAACGCTAAGTACAAAACCATATCATAATCAGTTTAAAGAAATATAGTTTGTCTTGGGGCAAATTCCCATCTGGCTGTAGACCTCTGAAACTTATAAAACAGTTTATCTGCTTCCAATATACGAAGGGACAGACAAAGGATAAACATTTGCATTTCCATAAGGAGAAATTGGGAGGGAAACGTGAGTAATGGGTCTCTTACATTTCCGCAAATCTGCGGGGTATACTCCATTAGATTTCAAAGTCTGCGAACCATTCTCAAGATGATGGTTTCGGGGGCGGATGTGGCTCAAATGGTTGGGTGTCCGTCTGCCATATGGAGGGACCTGGGTTCGATCCCCGGGACCTCCCGGTAAAATTTAAAAAATAAAAATAATAATAATAATAATAAAGATGATGGTTTCTTCTCCCTGGAACCTAATGGGGACCAAACCTTTCCTCAGGCTTTTCCAAAGGCCATTTTCTTGGTTCCACCCTCATCAAGTATCTGAGTGGTGACCAAGCTTCAGACCTCACCCTCCAAGAATGTTGGGGTGATGGTCACACTTTCCCCCACCAATGAGGAACAAGTCCACCCCTCTCAGAGCACTGGGGTGTTGACCTCACTCCTCAACTCTTGGGGAATGTGCTCCACCCTCTCTGTAGCCTGGGGCAGCAAAACTGTCCCTGAACAGTGGGCTGGAACATCCACCCTCTTCAAATGTTGGGGCAAACTCATCCTCTACATATGGGTGGGGTTTCTCTTTTGGCCCAAGGAGATGTCTTAATTCCAGACCTCAGCTTCCATGATTTTCTTCTCAAAGCCATTTTCCCTTCCATTTCTCCCTTCCATGTCACTTTTAGTCCAGGCTGACAGAGGTTTTCTTCATACAGCTGTCACAAAAAGCCTGTTGGTTTAGCATCAGGAAGCAGGGGTCCAAGCCATCAGAGAGTAAGACTTTCCACAAGCCTTTCCTAGATAATTACATTTTCAATCCTGACTTACAAGTTCCATGTTTAGTTAGTTCCTCAAATGGGGCATGATCATCTGGGGGTTTGATTTCCAGAAGCTGGGAATTTCCACAATAAGTTTCTGTTTTCTTTGTTCCCAACAATTCAGTTCTCAGCTTATCTCTCTCATCTAGCATTTTATTATAAGCTGCAAGGAGAAGCCAAACCACATTCTCCAAGTTTACTTTGGAAAGCTCCTCAGCTAAATGTCCAGACTTGCCATTTTCAAAGTCTGCCTTCCATAAAACATCAGGAGTTAATCCTGCAAAGTTCTCTGTGACTTTAAAACATAGATCACCTTTCCTCCAACTTCCAATAATAGTTTCAACATTTATTTCTAAAGCCTCATAAAAATTCTCTTTAGCATACATATTCCTACCAACAGTCTCTTCAAAGCAATCTAGGCCTTTTCCATCAAACATCTCACAATTCCTCCAAAAAATACCCTTTACCCATTTATAAAACTGTTCCAGAATTTTGGTAATTGCAAAAGCCTGACCCCACTTTTCAGCACCAAATTCTGTATTAGTCAGCCAAAGGGATGCTGATGCAAAGTACCAGAAACTTGTTGGCTTTTATAAAGGGTATTTATTTGGGGTAAAAGCTTATAGTTACAAGGCCCTAAAGAGTCCAACTCAAGATTACTTCCTTACCAAACTCTGTTGCCACATGTTGAAGCAAGATGGTGGGCAATGTCTGCAAGGGTTCAGACTTCCTCTTTCTCTTAAGGCTCCATGGGTCCAGCTTCTTCTGATCTCAGCTGTAGGCTGGCATAGGGTTCATCTTCTTCCTGGAGCTCATTTCTTTCTAGCTCAGCTGCTCTGGTCTCTTCACGAAGTCAGCTATAAACTATCAGGTGAATGGTTCATCTCTCTTCCCAGGGCCATAAGATCCTCTGTGTATCTTCTCTGTGTGTATTTACTTCTGTGTTCTTCATTGAGCTTCTGTTTATATATAAAGTCCACCAAGGGGGCAGGAACTCAACCCTGCACGCCTTAATTTTGTGGTTACATCAAAGCCCAATCTTAACATAATTTAATCAAAGGCATCTCAGCTGAATCTAATATAATCAAAGGGTATCACACCCAGAGGAACAGACCAGTTTACAAACATAATCAAATATCTCTTTTTGGAATTCATAAATAATACCAAACTGCCACAATACCATATACTGAATATTTTTTCTTTTCGCTACTATTTTGAAATGATGTCTTTATCAAGTCTAAAATTCCATATGCCCTTAGTTCCATACATGGACATTCTTTTCTGCAACATCTGTCCGTTTACTTATGTATTAGTACAATACTGTTTTAATTTGTACAGCACACCTTGAAGATATGGCAGGTTCAGTTCCAGACCACCACAATAAAACAAATATCACAATAAAATGAGTCACATGAATTTTTTTGGTTTCCCAGTTCATATAAAAGTTATGTTTTTCTATACTGTAGTCTATTAAATGTACATTGTGTTTAAAAACAATGTACATTCCTTAATTTTAGAATGATTCATTGCTAAAAATTGCTCACCATCATCTGAGCCTTCAGTGGGTCATAGTCCTTTTGCTGGTGAGGAGTCTTGTTTCTGTGTTGATGGCTGCTGACTGATCAGGGTGATGATTGCTGAATGTTGGGGTGGCTGTGGCAATTTCTTAAAATAAGGTAACAATGAAGTTTGCCACATCAATTTACTCTTCCCTTTATGAAAGTTTTCTCTGTAGCATGCAATGCAGTTTGATAGCATTTTGCCTGCAGTAGAATTTCTTTCAAAAATGGAGTAAATCCTCTTAAACCCTGCATGGCTTTATCAACTAGGTTTATGTAATATTCTAAATCATTTGTTGTCATTTCAACAAAGTTCACAGCATCTTCCCAGGAGCAGATTCCATCTCAAAACAAAACAAAACCAAAAAAACACTTCCTTTCCTCAACCAGAAGAAGCAACTCCTCATCCTTTCAAGTTTTATCATGAGATTGCAGCAATTCAGTCACATCTTTAGGCTCCCCTTCTAATTCTAGTTCTTGTACTATTTCCACCACAGTTACTTCTTCCATTAAGGTCTTGAACCCCTCAAAGTCCATCCATGAGGGTTGGAATCAACTTCTTCCAAACTCTTGTTAATGTTGATATTTTGATCTCCTCACATGAAACATGAATGTTCTTAATGACATCCAGAATGGTGAATCCTTTCCAAAAGTTTTCAACTGATTTTTCCCAGACACATCAGAGGAATCACTATCTATGGCAGCTATAGACTAACAAAATATATTTCTTTAAAACTTAGACTTAAAAGGCTAAGTTACTCCTTGATTCATTGGTTGCAGAATGAATGTTGTGTTAGCAGGCATGAAAACATTAACCTCATTGTATATCTCCATCAAAGCTCTTGGGTGACCAGGTGCATTGTCAATGAGCAGTAACATTTTGAAAGGAATCTTTTTTTTTTCCTGCATAATAAATCTCAACAATAGGCTTAAAATTTAGTAAATCATGTTGTAAACAGATGTGCTGTCATCCAGGCTTTGTTTTTCCATTTTTAGAGCACAGGCAGAGTAGATTTAACACAATTCTTAAGGTCCCTAGGATTTTTGGAATGGTAAATAAGCATTGGCTTCAACTTAAAGTCAGCAGCTACATTAGCCCCTAAGAAGAGAGTCAGTCTGTCGAAGGTTTGAAGCTAGAGATTTCTCCTCTCTAGCTATAAAAGTGCTAGATGGCATCTTCTTCCAATAGAAGGAGGTTTTATCTATATGGAAAATCTATTGTTAGTGTAGCCACCTTCATCAATTATCTTAGCTAAACCTTATGGATAACTTGCTGCAACTTCCACATCAGCACTTGCTGCTTCACCTTGCACTTTTATATTATGGAGGCATCTTTCCTTAAACCTCATGAAGAAACTCTACTCACTTCAAACTTTCTTCTGCAGCTTCTTAACCTCTCTTAGCCTTCACAGGATTGAAGAGAATTAGGGCCTTGCTCTGAATTAGGTTTTGGCTTAAGGGAATTGTATGTCCAGTTTGATTTTCTATCCAGACTACTAAAACTTTCTCCATATCAGCAATAAGCGGTTTCACTTTCTTATTCATGTGTTCACTGGAGTCGCACTTTAATTTCCTTCAAGAGCTTTTCCTTTGCATTCACAACCTGGCTAACTGTTTGGTGCAAAAGGCCTAGCTTTCAGCCTATTTTGGCTTTCAATCTGCCTTCCTCACTAAGCTTAAACATTTCTGGCTCTTGATTTAAAATGAGAGACACGAGACTCTTCCTTTCACTTGAACTATTAGAAGATATTTTAGAATTATTAATTGGCCTAATTTCAATATTGCTATGTCTTAGAGAATAGGGAGGCCTGAAGAGAGGGAGAAAGATGAGGGAGCAACTGGTCGGTGTGATAAGGAAAAGTCACAGCAGCCCTACTCCTCCCCCTTTTCCTGACAAGAATCTCCTGCCATAGAACTGAAAACTGCACTTCTGGCTCTGTAACCCTTCCCGCTTGATTTCGTAACCTGCAGTTCTGCTTCTGTAACCATGCTTGTTTAGTTGCCTAAGGTAATGGAAAAATTCCACCTGCCAACTTGCTACCCAATGAATGGGAGCCTGCAGACCCCAATAAAAACTCCAGAAAACTGGGGCTGGGGACCCAGAATTTGGAAACTGAACTTTCCTCTGGGCCCGCACAGCCTGGTTCCTCCACTCCTCCGAGTGCTGTTTTGGGTTTCTCATCATGACAGCCGCAACATTTGGTTCCCTGACCAGGAAACCCAACCAAGCAGGCCCATTTTGCCTCTGGCTTGGGACCAAAGGATGCAGCCAACGGCGATCTCCAAGCGAACGAGGTAGGCGCCTCCTGTCATTTTGACGGGACCTCCTTCTGAGGCGGACCCCCGCGGGCTGCGTCCCTGCGTCCCAGTCGGACTCAAGAGAGAGAGACGGACTGAATGATATCAGAAGACTTTGGAAAGGTAAGCACCTGGGTGTCAAGCCCCAGTCAGACCCATCTCTGGACGGAAGAGGAGATTGATCACCTCCTGAGGTCTCGCATGATGAGACTCCAGTATAGGGCAATTCCTGTGGGAGGGATTGTTTAACCTCTGAGTGATTGTGTGAATGAATGTGGATGGTAGGGGCTTGCATCTATCGTACCAGTTTGTGGCCCCACAGCCTGTGCCATGGAGTCAGCGTGGGCCCTAACCTGTTTCCACAGCTACGTCATATGGCATAACGCTCCACCCAGAAAATTGTCCGGATGCCTTAGCTAAGACGAGCCGGACAGGCGGGCATCTGAATGGCCTTGAAAGAGGCACCCCACCTTTGTCTGTCTTGCGCCACCAACACAGGGTATAGGCTCATCACAGTCAAAACCTACCATCTTGAACTGCATGCTTAAAAACTTCAGGATGGGATTTTCCGGAGATTATGGTATCTGGATGAACCCCGGCACCCTCTGAACTCTATGTGAGTTGGAGTGGCCCACTTTTAACATCGACTGGCCCTCGGAAGGGACCCTCGACGTAGCCAAGGTCTGTGCGATGTGGCTAGTAGTCACCGAAACCCCTAGCCACCCAGATTAGTTCCCCTATATTGACTCCTGGTTAGAAATAGCCGGGACTCGGCCCCCTTGGGTTTGCTTGTGTGTTGGAAAGAAGGGACAGAGCAGGGTCTTAGCTGCACAAGAAGTGAGGCATCAGAAACTAGTCATTCATCAGGGGTCCTCAGAAGAAGACCCACCACTGCCCCCACCACCATATGTACCAACTGCCCCAGTGCTTTCTCCTGGCTCAGAAGCACTGGCGGGTCTCCCAGAGACACCTCCCCCTTTGGTCTCCCCTCCTGGCCCGGAGGTACAGGCAAATCATGCAGCGACACCACCCCCAGCCCCTGCAGAACCGACAACATCCCCAGAGGGGAGTCCTGCAACCC
Source organism: Tolypeutes matacus (assembly GCA_026826555.1). Taxonomy (NCBI): domain Eukaryota; kingdom Metazoa; phylum Chordata; class Mammalia; order Cingulata; family Chlamyphoridae; genus Tolypeutes; species Tolypeutes matacus. Next base: position 1,035,607 of record JAKSZT010054307.1, read on the forward strand.
CATTGGCAAGGAGACTCCAATCGGCGCAGCCTGTATTGCAGATGCCCCTCCGTGAGACGCAGGGTCCACCCTAGCCTCAGGCCCTTATTGATCTCATGAGATCCATCTTCCAGACCCACCGTCCCACCTGGGATGATTGTCACCAACTCCTCCTGAACACCGAGGAGAGACGGCGAATCCTGGCAACCTAGACCCCGGGGATTGGGCACCGGCGGCAGCACTGGAAACTAAGGCTAACTGGGACTCTAACACTGAACAAGGACTGGCTGTGCTCCAACTATATCGGCAAGCACTCCTCTGAGGGATCCAAGAAGGGACTATACGACCCACGAACATGACAAAACAACCTCAGTTATTGAAAAACCTGATGAGTCTCCGGGGGATTTCTATGAACGGCTTTGCGAGGCCTTCAGGATTTACACTCCCTTCGGCCCAGAAGCTCCAGAAAACCAGAGGATGGTGAACGTCACTTTTGTGGCACAAGTGGCGGCAGAGATCAAAAGAAAACTCCAAAAGTTAGAAGGATTCATGGGCATGAACATCTCTCAGCTGCTGGAAGTTGCCAACAAAGTATTTGTCAGTCGGGATGAAGTCGCTGAATGGGAAGCCAAAAAGCAAGTGAAACACCAAACCTCCCTACTAGCGGCAGCCCTGGGAAATGTCGACCCCACCAGGAGAAACAGACCACCTCTCAAAAAGGGGGGAAGCACCAGGATAATGCCACTGGCCAGAGACCAATGCGCTTACTGCCAAGAGAGCAGGCACTGGAAAAATGAGTGCCCCCAGAAGTCTCAGACACCAAGAGGAAGCACCCCTAAAGGAAAATACTGACCTGAGCCCCAAGACCATCTGATTGGGCTGACAGGACTCAACCCTGAATAGGGGCAACCGGGCTCACTGGAACTTGGCCCCCATGAGCCCATGGTCAAATTACAAGTCAGGGGCCAGACAATGACTTTCATGGTGGACACTGGTGCTGAACATTCTGTAGTCACAACCCCTGTTGCCCCCTTTAGTGAAAAGACCGCTAATATCATAGGGGCGACTGGAGACCAGTCGAACCGATGGCCCTTTTGCCTTCAAGGACCTGCCAGCTCAGCGGCCATGAAGTAACTCATGAGTTTCTGTACCTGCCTGAATGCCCAGTTCCCCTGCTTGGCAGAGACCTCCTCACCAAACTTGGGGCCCAGATTACCTTCAAACCTGAAGGCTCAGCAAGCTTAAGCCCCAGAACCAGTCTCACTCTCCTTGTCACTGTGCCCTGAAGTGAAAAATGGAGACATCAAGCAGAAGAAAGTTGCTGGAAGGGAACCCAAACCCTCCTCCAACTTTTAACATGGACTGGGTACAAAGTATCGTGGAGAAAGGCTCAGATCTGTAGACAGCAGGTCAAATACCTAAGGTTCAACATCTTGTGAGGGCTCTGGATGCTAGGACCCAAGAGGAAAAGGGTGATCTGCTCCATTCCCACACCCACCACGAAAAGACAGCTCCGTGAGTTTCTCAGAGTGGCAGGGTTCTGCCGCATCTGGATCCCTGGGTTTGCAACAATGGCCAGATCCCTTTACGAAACTCTGACGGGGCTGGGAAGGGAATCTCTTGCCTGGGAAGAAGTCCAACAGGAGGCTTTTCAAAATATCAAGAAACAACTCAGCCAAGTTCCCGCCTTGGGGCTTCCAAATGTGACTTGAGACTTTAACCTGTTTGTACATGAAAAAAAAAAAAACAAAAAAAACAAAGTAGCACAGGCCTCAAAGTTCAGGGAAAGTTGAATGCATGAATTGAACCCTCAAAGTCACCTTAGCAAAGTTCTGCCAGGAAACTGGTCTCCCCTGGGTAGATTTACTTCCTTTGGTCCTTCTCTGAGTTAGGTGCACCCTAGGGCCCACAGGCTGCTCCTCCTTTGAAATTCTGTTTGGGTGGCCACCCCCAATCGTCCAGGCGTTCAGAGGAAGTCTCAGGCTTCTGGGGGAGGCCAACCTAGATTCCATTCTTCAGCAGCTTGGAAGAACTCTAACTGAAATACATAAAACTGTCCTGCCCCAAAACCTCACCCCCTTGGGACACCCGGTGTACTCTCATCAGCCAGGGGACCAGTTCTGGGTCAAAGACTGGAGGAAAGAACCCCTCCAGCCTTCCTGGACAGGTCCACATACTGTAATCCTTGTAACTCCCACTGCTCTTAAAGTTGCAGTTATCACCCCCTGGATTCATCATTCCAGGGTCAAGAAGGCCCATCACGATAAGCAGCAGAACAGCTGGGCAGCCCAACCTGTACCTGACTACCCTCTGAAGGTGCGAATCACCTGAGAACCTTGAGCACCAACCTGCTGAATGCCAGCTGAATGGACCCCTGCTCCTGGTGGGGCCTGTGTTTATGCGGCCTGATCACCTTGGTGTTTGGAATTGGATTCGCGGCTGTGGCCCCCGGGACTGGACTGTTGTGAATAGAACCCTAATTGCTATAGCATAATAGTGCATAGTAGGATGTTTCTGCGCCTTAGGCTATTTTTCCTATTCTCCTTCAGGGATGACACCAGTTTCCAGCCCTGCTCCAGTTGTTACAAGACTGCCCCTCTCTCAGCAATGGATAGGCTGAAACAGCTTGCAGGGAAATACCAACCCTCGTCTTCCTTTACCCACTGTACCTATACGCTGGCAGAATGTTATAAATTATCCGCAGCCTCAGTTTGTGAGGAAAGGGTGGACATGTATCTTCCTGGGGGAAGAGTGCTGTTATTATGTTAATGAGACAGGAATAGTCACTACCAAAGTGAAAGAACTTAGGGATCGAATCCAGAAGAGGAAGGACTACTTAAACGAGTTCTGGGGCTGGAACCTCGGACAGTGGACCTCTTGGCTTCTGTCCCTGGCCGGACCCTTATTCATCTTGCTCATAGCGGCCATCTTTGGCCTGATAAAGGCACTCATCAGGTTCATTGAAACAACGATATTATGCATAACTACCACCAAGATTCTAGCCCTAAGGGGATACAGTCCCCTGAGTACAGATGATACCCTATGGGAATTATAAGGACATCAGAGGGGGGAAATGATAAGGAAAAGTCACTGCAGCCCTCCCCCTCCCCCTTTTCCTGACAAGAATCTCCCACCTTAGAACTGAAATCTGCACTTCTGGCTCTGTAACCCTGCCCGCTTGATTTCGTAACCTGCAGTTCTGCTTCTGTAACCATGATTGCTTAGTTGCCTAAGGTAATGGAAAAATTCCACCTGCCAACTTGCTAGCCAATGAAAGGAGCCTGTAGACTCCAATAAAATCTCCAGAAAACTGGGGCTGGGGGCCCAGAACTTGGAAACCAAACTTTCCTCTGGGCCCGCACATGTAATAAAGCCTGGTTCCTCTGCTCCTCCAAGTGCTGTTTTGGGTTTCTCATCACGACAGCCGCAACAGGTGGAGAAGTCAGAACACACAACATTTATTAATTAAGTTCACCATCTTATATGGGCACGTTCGTGGCACCACAAAACAATTACAATAGTAACATCAAAGATCACAGATCACCATAACAGATATAATAATAATGAAAAAGTTTGAATTATTGTGAGAATTACCAAAATGTGACACAGAGACACGAAGAGACACATGCTACTGGAAAAATGGTACCAAGAGACTTGCTCAACACAGGGCTGCCACAGTTCTTCAATTTATAAAAAATGCAATATCTGTGAAGTACAATAAAGCAAAGTGCAATAAAAGGAGAAATACTTGTAGAAAACTAGAGAGATAAGTGAGCATGGAAGCTATTTTGGCCCTAAGGTAATTTGCCAATCCTCACCACTTTGAACTTTCATTTTTAGTGGTCTCAAAAAGGGAGAAAAATAAAATCACCATGTAGGACCTGACAATATAGGGAATTTAATAGAAGATTAAACTGAGAAACTAATGGGTTACATCCTTTGTATAAGGGCGAATCAGAACTAAATAAGCACTTGCAGAGTTTTCGTATGTGAATCTGCATCCCTGCATCTCCAGGGAATCTCAAGCCTTGCCCTTAGACTGTGACACTATATTAGCAGTCCCCTCAGACACTTGGCAAAATCAAATGACAATCCTGTCTGGAAGAGGAGATATTCTTTCAGTATATCGAATTATTCCTAGAATTTTTTATTTACAATGAGAAGAATATAGCCAAGCTCGTGAGGAAAAGGACTCTGTGAGCAAGAATCAGGAAAACAGTGAACATCAGCATGACCACTGAAGCTTCAGATATGACATGAGCAGCAGAGATTATAAATTATTACACTTGTTAGGGTAAAAGAAAATCTAAAATCAAGCTGGAAAATATCATCAGAGACCAGGGAAAACTGACTTTTGAAAAAGACCTAAATAGAAATTCTAGAACCAAAATATTAAATAACCAAAATTTATACTATAATGGATATGTTAAAGAACATATCTGCAAGACAAGTCATATGAAATAATCAGAATGCAGCACGGAGGAATTAAAAAGATAGAAAACAGAAGAGAAAAGATAAGAGTCAGAAAAATAGAATGAGACAGTACAATCTACATTTAATCAGATACCCAGAAGAAGAAGAGAGAGGCAGTGGGGCACAGACAATATTTGAAAAGGTAATGGCTGAGAACTTTCTAGAGCAAAAGAAAGACACAAATACAGAGATTTAAGAAGCCCAAAGCTCTCTAGCAGGGTAAATAAATAGATAGACATTGTGTAATTGCAGAAAACAAATAGCAAAGAGAAAAATCTTAAAAAGAGCCAGCCCCACTTCCCCCAAAAAATGCCTTTAAAAGAACAACTGAACCAAGAGGTGATGCCATAAAGGTAACAATGCAGCCAGAAGACCAAAGAATGATATTTCAATATATTAGAAAAAAATAATAACTAGTTTATTAGTCAAGGTTCTCTAGGGAAACAGAACTGAGAGGTGATGTGCATATATTATGTAAATATGAGCTTTTTATAAGAATTGTCTCACACAACCGTGGGGATAAGCAAGACAAAATTCCATAGGGCAGACCAAAAGCTGGGAAACCCATAGATGCAATCAACTTACTGATGATTTAAATCCACAAAATATCCTCACAGTAACAATCAGGCCAGTGCATACTTGAACAAACAACTGGACTCCATAACCTGAGTAAGTTGACACATGAACCTAACCATCATAACTGGCAACGTAAAATTCTCTCAAGATTAAAGGCAAAATATCATTAGTACTCAGGAAAAGGAAAGATACCACAATATACCCACCAAATTGGCAAAAAAAAAAAAAAAAAAAAAATTCTTATGGAGTTGACAAAGCTGTGGAACAATGTGAGTGCTCAGAAGATTTTACTATTTTTACTACTAGTGAGAATGTAATTTTATATCACCACCTTAGAAAATGTTTGGCATTTTCGAGTAAACGTGAAAATCTACATATACATTGACCCAGCAATTTCACTCTAATATGTATAGAAAAATTCTTTACCTGTGTACCAGGAGACATGTATGTGTGTTCATAGTAGCACTATATAGAATGTCCCCAAACCAGAAAGAGCTCAAACATCCATCAACAGTATAATGGATAAACAAATGGTGGAATAGTTGCATGAATTCCAGCTATCTACAACAAAAATGAGTGAATTTTATAGATAATGTTGAGCAAAGTAAACCAGATACAAAACAATGCACACTGTATAATATTATTTATGAAAGTTAAAAAAAAAAACAGGCAAAAGTAAATTAAACTCAATTGTTTGGTATGCATACAGAGATAGAAAAATGATAGAGTAAAGCAAAGAAATGATTACTATACAAATCTGGAGCATTGTTTTGTCTATAGGGAATGGATGAATTTATAATACTCAAGGAACACATACCTGAGTTTTAGAGTGCGGGAAAAATTCTATTTATTGACCTGGGTAATGGTTTGCACATTATAATTGTAAATTAACTGTAATTCATATTATATACATTTTTCTAAATGTATGCTATATTTCATAATACAAAATTAAAAAAAAAATAAAGCAGAAGTAATGATAAGAAAAGAAACCATTGAAAACTATAAGTAGGTTCATATAGTTAAGATTATAAAAACCCACCTAACTGATTGAGCAAGCCATAGCCTAGGGGCAGCTCATCCCCTCCCAAGAATAAACAAAATGGAGAAGGTAAAGGCCATCACTCCCTCCCCAACCCTCCTGCATTCAAGACCTCCTAACCCATTCCCCCCTGGCCATTTGGCCCCAAATTGTACTTGGTTTCCCTGCCTATTGATGTACTGTGTACTGTATTACCTTTCATGGGTGGGCTGAAGTCTCTCTTCAGACCACTGCCATGCTGGTGGGGGGGGCTGAAGTCTATTCTTCAGACCCCCTCCACTGGGAGAGCTTCCCAATAAACTTCCTGCCTGCATAAAAAAAAAAAAAGAATATAGCAGTGAAGTGTATATTCATTCAATAAAAAAGAATTCCATTTAGAAGTTTAATGTAAAATAAATTAAAATGTAGATCTTACATTAGTTAAATAGTGGAAGTTGAGGGGGAAGAAAAAGGGTGCTTTAAAAACCCATTTAGATGCAGGAGTTTATAGAAATAGGCAATTTCTTCACATGAATAAAAAATTTAAGTTTAGATTATTTGTTAAAATAATACCTTGAAGAACAGAAGCTTGAGATTTGACTTCCAGACTAAAGAATTAATTCTTAGTGTTTAATCTCAAAATCATCTGCTACAGAACCACTTGTGGTATAATTTAAAATGCAAGTTCACAGCAATATACCCTAGATATACAGAATCCGAATTTCTGGAGAAAGGGCCAGGAATCTGCATTTAAGAAGTACTGTGGGTAATTTTTACTATGCACACTAGAGTTTCAGAACCACTGTACTAAAGAAGAATTGGTATGGGAGCAGGGAAGCAAAGCAAAACAAATAAAAAACTTTGATAAATTCAATAAAAGTGAGAAATGTATACAAGTTACAAGAAAGCATGATAAATAGCAAACTAAAATAGGGTGTCAAGACCAAGTACAAATATATCAGTAATCATAATAAATATGAATGGGTTAATTTCCTCTAGAAAAAGATTGTCCCTAAGTTTGGGTAAAAAAAACTGTCAAGATATATGCTACTTACAAGAGATGGCCTTAAAATTTTTACAAAGAAAAGTTGGAAGTAAAAGGATTTATAAGGTTAAATTTAGCAAATTCTACCAAAAGAGAGCAAGATAGGCTATATAGACATAAGACAAAATAGATTTTAAGGCAAAAGGCATTCAGTACAATAAAAGGGATGTTTTATTTTTATAGCAACTATAATTTCATTTGTTTTTTAAGTAAAATATTCATTTTGAAGGTAAGAGAACACTGATTTGTATCATAGAGCTAATATCTCATCCCCATGCAGAGATGTAACAAATAGCCAATCAAAATGCCACAAAACTAGATTTAATATAAAAGACCTGGGGGAATAGTTATCTGTCAAGAATTTTTTTATTTTTTAAACAAATCTTGGGGTTAAAATATAAGAAATCTAATGTGAAATCACGACTTTAGAAATAAGTGACAATAGGAGCACCGTGTTTCTGAATCTATGGGATGTTACCTACATTTTATGGCCTTAAATATATTTTAAATGTGAATGAATGTAAACTAATGAAGTATTCCATTCAAGAAGTTGATAAATTATAAAATAACAAAATATTAAGTGAAAATATTAAAGCAAAATTAAGTAGAAGGAATGCATAAAGACAAATGAAATTAATAAACTGGAAAGCAAAAGAATAGACTTGATTAATAAGACTTAAAGTTGATTCCTTAGAAATGTCAACAAGTTAAACAAAGCTCAGGAAAATATAATCAAGAAAAAAGAGAAAATGACAAACCTTGTCAAGGCGAGAAAGGGGATGGAAAGTTAAGGAACCAGAGACTGAGGCTCTGGAGGACTGGGCTGTGGCTATAATGTTAGACTTTTTAAAAGATGAAGAAATTCAGAATTGCAGGCTGAGTATTCGCTTCTGAGGGCATTGAATTATTTAGAGTGAGAGAATAACAAATTTAATACCCGAGGCTTTGGCTCAAAACGTGGAATGAGAGTAAAGACCATTTTATGACTGTGGCAAATTACTCTCTTACTGCCTATAATCACTAAGCTGAGACCATTGAAAACCAAGTTGAGAAATTCATTTTGCAAACTGACAAATTAAAATACCTGTGGAATTCATAGCCTTTGCAGATTTCTTACATGAAAATTATAGTACTGATTAAAAAAAAAAAAGAGTGGGATCTTGCCACATAGGATATGGATACTTTTGGAGAAATTAGAAGAGTTAGAAAACTCTGGTCCTCCAAGACCCTATGAAATTATTCCCCTTCCACATGCCTTGCTGCTTCCTGTATGTCCAAATACCAGATACTACGCATTCTTCTCAGTTTTCATACATAGAAAGCACAGATGCAGTTTGTCCCTTCTTTCTGCCTTTCTGGCAACTTTCACCTCTGTGATACATTTGATACCATCTAATCTACAGAGGCCTGAACTATCCTGCAGGACCTCACACCAGTCTACTACGTTAGCTAATAAGCCCTGGAAATAAAAGTAGCAGGGGGGGCGGATGTGGCTCAAATGGTTGGGCATCCGTCTGCCATATGGAGGGACCTGGGTTCGATCCCCGGGACCTCCGGGTAAAATTAAAAAAAAAAAAAAAAAAGTAGCAGGAAAACTAGATGTTTTAGTAAGGACTAAATTCCACAGAAATAGAGAAGAAGCTGTCATTTCAGAGTGGCCTATCCAGAAAGGACTCAGTATCTGAAAATAGTTGTCATACATATGTTCTCACTAGAAGTCCCCCACTGCAGATGAGAGTCTTAATAATCAGAGAGTCAGGAGAGCCATTCTGTTGCTGTGAATTACCCGCCTTCTCTAGCCAGTCCAATCCTTGCAAAATGGACTAGTACATTATAAGGTCATAACGGCCAGAATGGAAGATATGCATGAGCTCAATACAATGGAAAACTACTCACCAAGTCTGACTTGGTTACTCCAATGCTGAACTCTCAAGTGGAAAGTGACTTCATCCTCCATCATCAAGGAAGTAGCAATTTGTCCTCAAGAAATTGACGTATTAGAGATTTAGAACTCTTTCCCTGTTCATCACACATGTGCCAGTGCCACCTTTGGTGGATCTACCAAATCTCTTATTCACCATTATAGTATCCTTTGTTATAGTACCTCTGAACAAGGAACACATTGCATAATGAAAGTGAGACAATAGGCCAAATCATTTTCTAATTACTTTAGAGTTGTTAAATACTTTCACAATTATACCTGTTTCTTGTGGCCCCTACAGGAATTTTAAAAATGGATTTTCCTTTTTTGTAAACTATGATAAATAAATGATTTTAACATAAAAATTAGATCACTATATTATTAAATATAGCATTTAAGTTTCACTTTATACCATTTTAAATAATGTATAATCCAAAAAGACATTTTCATATGTAATAACTGTCATGCTATTTAATTTGCTTAAAGGTACATAAAAATGTTTAAATGTATTATAAATAAGTTGTTAACAATTGATATATAATGTTTGGTTTGGAACTTAAACGTAGCTCTCTGTAAATAACAAATTGTTGGATATAATCATGAAAATTTTATTCTTTTAATACAGAGAAAGCTTAATGTGTTACACAGAGTTTTAATTAGTGGAATGTAACTTACAGATTTGATAAAATAATCTGAATTATCATCATTACCTTATATTTCAACATAAGACTTCATTATATCTCTTATATTTAGTAATAATCTAGTATGGGTATAAGTTAAATAACCTGCAACAAAGGATAAAATAATTTTAAACTGTATAGTGGTCAAAACCAATAAATTAGAATTGAAAAGCACATTCATCTGATTGTTATTATCCATAAAGTATGCTCATTCTATCTACTTTCAAAGGTGACAATACTTTTCCATTTCCAAAGTGAAAAATAAAAGACTTAAATAATTTATTAGATAACCAAATGCCTTTATTATCTTTAACAACATTTGCTCCATGGATATACTTTTCATCCTGGGAGTTTGTGAACCACCAGATGGGAAAGCTGATGTTCTCTATCACTGAAGTTTCAGGAATAGTGCCACTTTGGGTCTGATTATCCCAATTCTCTGGCCAATGGCAGAGATACACTGACCAGTGACAAAATGAAGATTCTTTCACAGCCAGACACACAAACCTGACAGCCAAGTGACAGAAGTGGATTGGCACCTCTACTTATTTATACTTCCCTTGACTAATTCAAACAAGGACTTGAAAAAGCTTGCAAAAAATTATAGAACATTAGTCTGAAAATAAATAAATAAGGCAATCATGGCAAAGGAAAACTAAGGGTAAATAACCAAGTGTTCTGGAAGTTTTAATACTTAGGAAAGAACACTTACAGCAGAAAACACAATAAAGATTCTACTAATTTTGTACTGACTGCCACTAGGCCATTTTGGAATCTTCATGGCACTAAGAAAAGAATAAAGAAGGGAGTCACATCATCTTGCTAGTGTGATTAACTTTCAGTAGGAAATAGGGTTGCTGCACAGAAATGGGAACTGAGAGTTTTAGGGAGTTTTTGGAGACTGCAGCAGATGCTGTACCCATGTTATACTCTCTTTTTCTGAATTGTCCTGTTGTAATTGGTGAGCTAAGCCAAAAAACCTATTAGGATCCAATTGCATTTGCCTTAAATCTGTCACAACACCAAGAGCTGCCAGAAAAATTTCTTGTTCTACTTAGTCCAGTGTTAAAGATTAAGAGAAGATAACTCAAAATCCTTAACAGGCATGAAAATTCAACTTAGATGCCTCAGGAATAAAACCAATCCACTACGGGGGAAAAGTCACAATCAAATGAGCTCCTAAGATAAGAACATAGAATTATCGGAGTTTGAAGAAAGTGAAAATCCAAGAAAGCCTTGTGACCAATTATATAAATGCAGATTGTGTCCTTCTATTTTTCCTTGCTTTCTACTTGATTATAATTACTATTCCCTTCTCTTTATTTTTTAAAGATGAATTATAATTTTTCTCTTTTTCTTCTTCCTCTTTCCCTTGGCCATTATATATAGGATATAGTGGTTTTGTGATGATTACATTTTAATTTAGTCCCTAAGTTGCAGACTTTTGAGATGGGATCACAACAAACTACAGAAAGAACGGACATAACCCAAAGAACCCAGATTCTGAAAACAGTGAGAGTTGAAATTGCCTTTACTCGCAGCAAGTGGATATGACTATGGGTTTTCTTCAAAATGTGCCACCTTATCACAGGAGATGGTGTAGGGGAAGACACAGAATCCAAGCTGAGGATATAAAATGCTCTCTCCTAGGAACCTGGAACTTGGAGTGGAGAGCACAGAGACTGTGAGTTGAAGATCTTGTTCATATTGATGGCAAAGCCTTAGACAGTAGGTCTGGGGATTCTGCAGTTCAGAAATACAAGAAAAGACATGGTCACTTTAATCAACATACAATTCTCTCAATTCTCTGAGATACTTCAGTATCCTTTCACTAATTCCCTTTATTGTTAAAACTCTATATGTTTCAGAAGGACTTAAGTTAGTAAGAGCTATGGGTTTTATTTCTATCAAATATCAATAACTAGTAGAGATTCGACAAAATTCCAATCCAATTTTCAATGTGATTTTTTTAATGAAACAAAACTACCTGATGCTAAAATTGACCTGGAAAACCAAATGTGCAAAATAACCAATAAAATATAGAAAAGGGAAAATAATTAATGGGGAATTGGCTTGCCAAATGTCAACATATACCATAAAGCCACAATAATTTAAACGTGTGTTGCTGGTGTGATAATACACCAATAGATGAAAGAATGAGAAGGCCCAGAAACAGATCCACTTATATATAACTATAAAGTGCTGTAAAGGCAAAATTCCAAGTAAGTAAAGGAAGTATCAATAAGTAGTGTGAAAACAATTTTCTATCTATGTAAGAAAAAAATATTGTTAGACCCTTTTCTACAACATAAATAAAATTGAGTTCAAAATTATTTAAGCATTTAAAAAAATTTTAAACAATAAAAATACTAGTAGAAATTTTTTAAATAAAGTGAAATATTTGGATGAGTGGGGTCTTCTTAAGACATAGAAAACATAATTCATAAAAATTTTACTCTCTAAGAACTTGACATTATACATTATATGGTGTATAATACCATAAATAGAGTTAAAAATCAAGTGGCAGTCTTGGTAAACTATTTGGAAGACATGACAGACAAAAGCTAATTGCTTTAATATACAACAACTTCCTAGAAATCACTGAGAAATTGATAAACAATATGGTGGGAAAATAAGTGAAGAATTTGAAAAGGCTACTCACACAAGAAATGCAAATGACTCACAAACACATAGAAAGATGTTCAGCTTTGTTGAAGATCAGGGAAGAATAAAATGAAACAATAATTAGATCCAATATTTTACCTGTCATATTGGCAAAACCATTAAAGTTTGAAAATATCAGATTGGAAATATTGAAAACAGGAGAAAAAGAGGCTTTGATATGCCCATTTGGTGGGAATGTCAGTTTTCACAGCCTTTTAAGATGGTAATTAGGCAACAACTAATCAAACATTAATTTAGTATTTATGCTCATATAACCTTTAATCTAAAAATTCCATATCTGGGTATGTTTCATATATAAATAGATATACAAATATACAAAGATATATGGTCAGGAATATTTGGTATTTTAAGTAATAGAAAAAAAAGTGGGACGACATAACACATCAGTTAGAGGAAACTAAAGACATTATGAATACCAAAGGTGACAGCTGGAAAAGTTGGAATGGAAAGTAAGGATTATGAAGGGCTGCTTAGAGTCCCACTATGTCCATTCTAAGTAATGAACTCTGCAAGATCTCTGATGATAGCAATATTTAAGCCTGTGAGAGAAGCTAACAGAAGAAATATACAGGAAAGTGGCAAACCTGAAGAGCTCTTGTGAGCACAAGCTGGCTCCTGCCCGGTAGCACTAAGTTGACTATGGGACCAGTAATCTGGGCATGATAGAGCTTCGGGGGGAAAATAAACCTGAGAAAGAAAATAAATAACCTTAAATTTCAGATAGAGCATCCATTATCCCAGCAAAATTACTGTGACCATGAAACAAATTGGTTACTTTAGGCAGCAGATCAAGAATAGAGAGGAGAAAATTGAAAGAGTTGCCAGGAAGCCATTAGAATGCTGAAAGGAAGCTAGATAATGAATTTGATCTCTACACAGTTCCAGACCTTCTGCCTGGAATATATCCTACTCCCCCTTCCCACTACACTTTCCCTTGTGTGGTGGTTAGAGCTATGTACCCCAGAAAAACATATTCTTAAATTTAACCCACTCCCATGGGTGTGAATCCACTGTAAGTAGGACATTTTGATGAGGTTACTTCAGTTAAGGTGTGACCTACCTCAATTAGGATGGGTCTTAATCTTATTACTGAAATCCTTTATGAGTAGAGTGAAATCCAGACAGAGAGAGAGAAAGCCACAGAGGGAGCAGCTGGAGGTTGAACATCAACAGAACCCAGAAGAGAAGGGAGAGGCCAGGAGATACCACCATGTGCACTGTCATGTGACAGAAAAGCTAAAGACCAAGGATCACAGGCAGCCAGCCCCAGAATGCCACAGTCTTCAAGGAGAAAGTATCGCCTTGATTATGCCTTCATTTGGGCTTTTCTTTCAGCCTTAAAACAATTAGCCAATGAATTCCCATTGTTTAAGCCAACCCATTACATGGTTTGCTTGCTCAGCCAAGGAAACTAAAAGACCTTGCTAACTCTTAGCCATCCTACAGGATTCAGCTTAGATACAATTTCCTCAGGGACATCTTCCTCAAACCACATAACCAACCTAAATTGGGTCCCTCTGTTTTATTTTCTCATATCACATATAGTTTGTGGAAAGTGTCTATTCCTCATATCTTTTATCTCCATTTGTAATAATATAGCTACATGGTTATATTTTTTGTTATTTTATTGCTAAGTTTCTCTCTCTCTGGCCCACTAGACTGTGGCTCAATGGATTTTTTGTTTACTACTACCCGTGCAAGTAACAGTGCTTAACACATATACTACTAATAAAAAGTTATCATAAAGTGGTTAAGATTTAGCAAGAGTTTACTATGTTCCACTTTGCTAAGCATTTTATGTATATTAACTCTTTATAATATTATTATCTGTATCATATAGATGCTGAAAATGTTACAGAAAGAGATAATAAATGTGCTCAAAAAAATACCAATAAAGCAAGTAGTAGAGCTGGAATTTTGGATACTCAATAGTCATCTGATGAATAGTGAATAAGTGCAAAAATAAACATAATTGCTTATCAACATAAGAAAAATAAATTGGTAATTTCATTTATTGAATATTATATAGTCTTTGAAAGGATAAGGAAAATCCACATGTAGTAACATGGGAAAAAACTCTTATATTGTTAAATGAAAGAAGCAAGTTGTAGAATATTATCTTTCTGTTTGTGTGTGTGTATGTGTATACACACATTTTTGTGAATGCTGAGATAAAGTCTAGATAGATGCACCCCCAGGTTATTTTGGGAAATATGAAAAGGAATTTAGGAGTAGGGAGATGAAATAGGACCTCTACTTTTTGCTTAAAATATGTATATATTTTTAAACATTTAACAAGTTTCTATTATATTTAAATTTTAGAAAACTACTAAAAAGAAAAAAGATAAAGAAATAATGTGAAACTATTTTGTTAAGTTTTTGGTTTAATTTTTCTAAAAATAGACCTAGTACAATTTTAAGTTCAGGATGGTTGATTTGACATCCTTTCGCTTTCACCTTGCCATTTTGCTCTCATATACCCTCTACACGATCATGTAGGCCACATTGGCCAGAGATGTGCAGATGGCTTGAGTGTTCTCCAGTCTCAGCTCCTCAGGCACACAGCTTCCAGTAAAACCAAAATATATGGAGAGTTTATCAAATCCTCCATGAAAGTCTCACTTTCCAGAACTCCTATTTAAATCCTTGGCTAGTCATCCAGTCTGTTGCTTGCTCCAAGCAGGACCACAACCTGAGGCTAATGGAGACACTGGTCTTCCTTGTTTGCTTGCTACTGAGATCAGCAGTTTAACTGACAGTGCTCCTAGTCAAATGAGTCTCTTCCAGCACTGGCAGCAAAGCTCCTGCTTTCATGGCTGCCCCATGGCCTGCCAACAGATCTGAGAGAGAGGGACAAAAGAATCCCCAGGCAAGAATACCATAGACTCATGCTGTTCTCACACAAAGTTCAGTAGTTTGCATGAATAAAAGTTTCTAAGTGTGTTGTATGCCTTTAGTCAATTTTCAGAGTGCCAAAATGATTGTGTCTGACAGTTTTCTCCAACTCTGTAGTTGCTTTAGAGGGAGAGGATTTGTTGACTCCCTAACTCCACCATGCTAGGGGTTGAATTGTCTAAAATTTGCTTTAAAGCTAAATAATTATTTATTATAATACATTTATCAAATAATAATCTAGCACTCAAAATCCAAATAGCATGTAATAGAAGAGTTAGTGTATATAGGGAATCAAAAACCAGTGAATGTATGTCAATTATTAATTCAAGACACTATTAGATAAATGTATATTTAGATGTGTGTTAAAATATAAGGACAATCATTTGAATAATGAAGATAGAATGCTTAGACTCTAAATTATTAAAAAGTAAATACTAAAATAAATAGAATTTTGTCAATCCAACAAAAAGCAGGATGGTGGAGAGGGAAATCATACAGCATGCTAAATAGAAAACCCAAAAGATAACCCAGTAATAAATCCGAACATATCAGTTATCACATTAAATGTGATTAGTTGAATCCAATCTATTAAGGTTCAGAGCTTATCAGATTGGGTTATTAAAATAAAACTATAGGCTGTTTACAAGAGACACATGGAAAATTGAATTATACAATAAAGAAAACAACATCAGGGGAGGAAAAGAAATATCAGGCAAATGGTAAGAAAAAAGAAAATTAGTATAACCATGATGAGATCAGATGACATAAAATTCAAGTCCAAAAATGTTTAAAATTAAGAAACAGGGATATTTTATATTTATAATAGAAATAGTATTGATAAAAGAAAAAACAGAACTATTTTATATCAGTATAAATGCCATCTGTATTAATATTTATTCAAAATAATAAGCATAGTCATAAAATTTAATGCATCTAGCAACATAGCTTTAAAATAAAGTAGAACCACAATAAGAAATTGACAAATCCATGGTCTTGAGAAAGTGAATGACTGACCTTTGGCATAGCCAAAGTTTTGTCTGAAAACAGCAGATCAAATGAATTATTTTTAAAAAGAGAAGGATATAGAAGAGATGAAAAATGTAAAACTTAATAATATACTAATAATATATACACAGACATATACATATTCACATATTTGTTCATGGGTACAGATACATATTTGACCATGTAGTAACCACAAAGTACTTTTCTACAAATTCCAGGAATCTGAAATTATGCATGTCACTTACTATAACACAACTGAGTTGGAAATTAAAAACTAATAGTTTGTTCATTAGACTGGGCCATGTCTTCCTGTTTCTTAGTATGGCTTGTAATTTTTTGCTGGTGTCTAGGCATCTGTATATCTTGATGGGTTTACTTGGTTGGTTAGCTTCTCTTTCTACTGTAGGGTTTTATTTTGTTGTTTCTTTGTGTACGGTAAGGTTACTTTTTGATACTTTGTTCCTCTTATTCTATATCCTTGCAGTTGTCTGTGTTCCCTTGAAAAAAAAATATTAGAATCAGAGAAAAGGAAAGAGATAAGAAGAGAAAAAGAATAACAGTAATAATACAAAAAAAGGTAGAAGAGGAACTCTACAAGAGCTAGGAAACTAAGTAATATGAGTAAAAATCATAAAAAATATACAAAAGAATAAGAATAAAGAGGTGGAATAGAAAAAAATAACACAAGAAACAAAATAGAGAGGAAAAAATAGAATGAATTAAAAGGACCGAAAGATGAAAAGAGAATAGAAGAGGGGAAAAAGGAAGAAAGAGAGAGAAAGAAAAAATGAAGACCAAACAAGAAGTGGTGGAATGAAAGAAAAGCAACAGAAGTCAGAAGATAGAAAAATGAAGGAAAGAAGAGAAATAAAGTAGGTTAAAAAAATAAGTAAAAGGATAAAAAGGAAACAAAGAAAGGGAAAAGAACAAACCAGAAACAAAACAACAACAAAGAAACAACCCAGGAAAAACTGCCTTTCCTCTTAGTCCCCTAGGGACCTTCTCAGGCTGCTGGTGCTCATCAATTAATCACCCTGTAGCCTGCCCTCCACAGATGATGTATACAGTTTTAGGGAATAAAATAAAGGAAAAAGAAAAAAAAAAGAAGAAAATCCAAAAAACTATAAAACAAAACAACAGAAACTCAGTCTATATGTTCCCAATCATAAGATGCTAGCTGTGTGCCTTACCTCTCCCTGGATCCCTTCTCTTAGGAGGTACGGGGACTCAAACCAGGGACCTTTCTACATGCAAGGCAGGAATGCCCCAACTGCTATACAGTGGCTCTATAGGCTAAACAGGCTTCTGAAAGCTTATCTGGCTCATTCCTGCCCCCATTTCCCTTAGGTGAGTTGGACTTCTAACAGTTTTCAGGGGCTGGGCTAGTTAGGTGCCTATCCTCCGCCCCCCACCCCCCACCCTCCTTGACCAAATTCCTCTCTCCTAGGACAGCTGGGTGCGACAACCTGACTGAGCAGTTCTCCCCTCCCCTCTCCCCAGGGCCACCTCTGCTGGCTGAGATTCAAAGGGGGCTCAGGTGGCCAAACCCACCAAAAGGAACCCACTCTCCACCCTCCACCAGACCCCTCTTCCTTGCAGGGAATGCTCACTCCCACTCAACTGGGTGGTGAGAGCCAGGGGGTTCACGAGGCCGTTTGCCTTGGGGGTGGGTCTTGCTTGCCCACCATTTCCAGCCACAGGGGTGAGCAACTCACAATTTTCCCTTGGGCTCTTTGTCTCTTTGTCCTGTTTGCTCCTGGATGATGCCCTGCAGCCTCCTGCTCTGTGGATTCCCAAAACAGCTCACTCAGGTAGGTTTTTTTCCCTTTTCTGCCATTTTTTGTGAAAGAGCTGAGCAGTGCCTACCTATATCAATGCCAGTTTTCCAGAACTCTCAAAAACTAATAAAAGGTACTCTCACAATCACACCAAAAATACTTTTTAAATGAAGATTTAAATTTTTGAATGTGTTAGAGCAATACATAGCAACACTTTGGAGATGTGTCAAATAGTACACACACACACAAATTATAGCTATGAATGCATTTATTTAAAAACTATAAAAATTTACATTAAATGAAGAGCACTTTTAATTCAAAAAGCTAAGAAAATACAAACTTCTCAATGAAAATGGTATAAAAATTTAATAAAGATAAAATATTACTATAATATAAATTAAATATTGTTAGAATCAAGTATTAAAGGCAAAAATGTTTGGGGAAAAAGACCAATAAAATAGATCAAATGCTTGATTGGAGAAAAAAAGAAGATACAGATAACCAATAATAATAATGAGAAAAAGGGCAAAACAACAGACAGAAAGGATACTATAAATAAGCCTATACCAATAAAATGGAAACCTAATTGTACATTTTTTAGGAAAATATGAATTTTCAAAATTGAAGAAAGTGTAAGAATAAAACTTTAAAAGACCAATAGCCAAATAAGAAATTGAAAAGTTAACAAAGACCCATTCCTCCTTAAAACGCACTGATCTCAGATGGTTTATGAGTAAGTTCTAGCTTACTATAAAGAAACAAATCATTCCTGTCTTTTTTTATTTTTGCTGAGTTTTATATGTCAATATTTTCTTTTGTGAGTTCAGGCTTTTTCTTCACAAGTAGAAAGACCTTTCCATCTTTGATATTATAAAAACATTCTCCCCTTTTTTTCCTAACACTTTCATTGTTTTTGTTTTACAATTTAAATATTTGATTAATTTACAGTTATATATATAATATAAAGTTTTTCAATCCAAACATGTTTCTTTCTTTCCTGCTTTTCTATCCTGATATTCCAACACCATTTATTGGCTAAACTATTTTCTCCAATGATTTGAAAATTCATCTTTATTATAAGTTAAATTTCTGTATGTTTTTGCTGAATTTCTGCGTTTTCTGTTGTCTAATAGATGTTGACATGTCTGTTCGTGTATCAGCACTATGCTGTTTTAATTACTCTGCCCTCATAATATGTTTGAATATAACATAGAGCATTACTTCCTCATAGCTTTCCCTTTAGGTAACCTTGTGTTTGTTGTTGGTCTTTTCTTTCCCCCATAAGAACATTATAGTCTGTATCATTTTAAATACTATAGGTAGTTTTATTGGGATCACATAAAGAGAAACATTAACTAAGGAGAGCTGCCATATTGATCATATTGAGATTTTTACTTAAGAATATTGTATTTCTTTCGATATGTTTGTCTTCTTTTGCATAATTTTCATTATGCTTATTCCAAGATGCTGGTTCTGCACTTTTTTCCTTATTTACAGACACATGCATCTTGCATTGGTTTCTTCTCACACCCCAGTTTGATCTTCACTTCATATGGCAGTCCCACTTCATTTATTGTAGTTCAGAGTTACAGATAGCTTATTTTTATTGAAGATGGCATTTGTCTTTTGTTCCTTTTCTCCACATTGCTTTTAAGTGATTCATGAGAGAATAAGTAGAAACAGCCATTTTTTCCTCTGCTATTTTAAAATCAGATACTATTTCATTTACACATTCAAAACATTCTGGCATCCCATCACAAGGACTGCAAGAATTTCAGTTTTTATCACTAAATGTTTCTGTGACTTTCTATGGAATGGTAAATAGTTCTCTTAATGTACCATGACTGTCACGGTCTCCTTAGCTAGTCTTCTGGCTCTCATATATTTCTCAACCATTCTGCAGAGAACAATTATCTATCTCAAGACCAGCTTCCCTTAGGGTGTCACTGCTTTAATATATACCACCTGTTTTCAAACCTCTATAGGGGTACATGAAGGCATTCCAAGGAATTAGAGAAACAATGATTCCAGATTCTCAATGTTTACATTTCACTTTCCTAAAATTGACCTGCCTGAGAATATGCCAGTGTCTTCTGCTTCTCCTGTACTACTTCCCCTTTCACTTTTCCTCTTTCACACTTTGCTAAGAAAAGGCATAGTCTTGCCCAGTTTAGATATTACTATATGCATTGGCTTGGAGTAGAAACACATCTAGGAGCCAAACAAGGAGACAAATTCAAAAGTCTGGTGCTGGTCTTGAAACAGTGAATGACTTTAAGGGTTAGTAACAAAACATTTTGCACCTCAGGTGATTCCAATTCTTTGCCTTCATTAAAACAGAAGGAAGAACTTCTGGTAAGATGGAGGATTAGAGAGGCAGAGCAATCACTACTCTCCCAGAAAAAAATAGCTAGAGGACAGGTGGAGACTGTCTGGAGGGCTGCTCTGGGGCTTAGGACACCAGGGGAAGGTGAGATACCACCCAGAAGAGAGAGGAGTGAAGGAAAAGAGTCTCAGCTGGCTGGAAAAGTCCTATCGGAAAGCTGCAGCAGCTGCTGCTGGTGACCATCCTCCACCCATGAAGCAGACAGCAGCCTGTGGACTACAGCAGATGTGAACTTCAGTGGCTGCTACTGAGGGAGTTGCAGGGGTCCTTTTCCCAAAGAGAGGGGAGAGAGAGTGAAATAGCCTACAGCAAATTCAGATTTTGAACAGCAAACTTGATCTGCTGCATTGGAGGGGTTGCACACTTCCAGGTGGGGTGGGACTGCCACATTGTTTGCCCTGAGAGCCAGCAGGGAGCTAAAAATAATTTTCATATGGAGCAGGTGTAGCTCAGTGGTTGAGCACATGCTTCACTTGTAAGAGGTCCTGGGTATAATCTCTGGTACCTCTTAAACAAAAAAAAAAGATAATTTTCCTTCTCAAACCCTACTACCTTGGGCTGGTTGCTGAGAAGGCAAAAGGAGGGAGGGAGGATGCGGCCTTCAAGAAGTTGAAGGACAACATGGCTAAAGAACTAAAAGACATTAAAAAGTCACTGGGGTGTGAATATAGCTCAAGCATTTGAGCACCTACTTCCCACATGAGAGGTCTCAGGTTCAGTTCCCAGTGCCTCCTAAAAACAAAAAAACAAAGAACAGGCAAAACAAATGAGAAAACCAACTCAGGGGAGCTGATGAGGCTCAGTGGTTGAGCGCTGGCTTACCACATACAAGGTTCTGGATTCAATCCCCAGCCCAGTACCTCAAAAAAAAAAAAAAAAAAAAAAAAGTCACTGGGTGAGCACAAAGAAAAATTTGAAAGCTTGCATAGAAAAATAACAGTACTTATGAGAATGAAAGACAAAATAGGTGAGATTAAAAATACAATAGAGGCATAGAACAGCAGATTTTAAATCATGGAGAAAGAATCAGTGACATAGATGACAGAACAACTGAAATTAAAAAGAGAGAACAACAAAGAGAAAAGAAAGGAAAAAAATTGAGGAGAAGCTCAGTGAGTAAAATGATAGCAGCATCAACATAGGTGTTGAAGGGGTTCCAGAAGGAGAAGAGAAGGGAAAGGGAACAGAAAGACAATCTGAGGAAATAAGGGCCAAAATCTTCCCAACTCTCATGAAAGACATTAATAGATGTGTCCAGGTAGCACAGCATACTCAAAATTCTGAAATCAAAGGAGAAGTGAAACCTCACATACAAGGAATGTCCAATAAGACTTAGGGAGGATTTACCTTCAGAAACCATGGAGGCAAGAAGGTAATGGCATGATATGATTAAGGTACTGAAAGAGAAAAACCGCTGGCCAAGAATTCTTTATCCAGCAAAATAGTCCTTCAAATATGATGGTGAATTTAAAATATTCACAGATAAACAGAAATTAAGAGAGCCTATAAATGAGAATCCAGCTCTGCAGGAAACACTAAAGGGAGTTCTATGGTGAGAAAAGAAAAGACAAGAGAGAGGCTTGGAGGAAGAGTATAGAAGTAAAGGGTATCTATCAGAAAGGGTAACCAAAAGGGTAAAAAGATGGACAAAAGTAAAATATGACATATGAAAGATAAAGGATAAAATGGTTGAGGTGAGTAATGCATTTACAGTAATAACACTGAATATTAATGGATTAAACTCCCCAATCAAAAGACATAGGCTGGGAAGCAGATGTGGGTCAAGCAGTTGGGTGCTGGAGACTTCAACATGTCACTCACATCAATAGAGAGAACAACTAGACAGATCAACAAGGGAACAGAGAACTTGAACAATATGACAAATGAGCTGGTCCTGACAGACATATACAGAACATTGTACTCCAAATCAGTGGGTTATACATTCTTCCCAATTGCTCATGGATCTTTCTCCAGGATAGACCACGTTAGGATACAAAACAGCTTTCGATAAATTTAAGAAGATTGAAATTATACAAAGCACCTTCTCCAATCATAACAGAATGAAGCTGGTAATCAATAATAGGTGAGAAAGGGAGAAATATACAAATATATGGAGGTAAAGGAACACACTCTTAAACAATCACTGGATAAAGAAGAAATTGTAATACAAATAGTAAATATCTCAAGATGAATGAAAATGAGAACACATTTATAAAAACTTAGAGGATACAGCAAAGGCAGTACTGAGAGATACATAGCCCTAAATGCCTGTGTGGAAAAAGAAGAAAGAACTAAAATAAAAAACCTAACTGAATACTTAAGAAACAAGAAAAAGACAACAAACCAATCCCAAAGCAAGCAGAAAGAAAGACATAACAAAGATTAGAGCAAAAATAAATGAAATTGAGAACAAAAAAAAGAGAAAACCAACAAAACCAAAAGCTGGCTTTTTTGAGATCAATAAAATTAGCAAACCCTTAGCTAGACCAACAAAGAAAAAAAGAGAGAAGATGCAAATAAATAAAATCAGGAATGAAAGGGGGAACATTACAACTCACCCCACAGAAATAAAAAGGATCTTAAGAAGATATTGTGAGAAACTATATGCCAAGAAATTTGACAACCTAGATGAAATGGACGAATTCCTAGAAACATAAAAACAACATTGACTCTACTAGAATTACAGGAACTGAACAATCCAATCACATTTAAAGAGATTGAATCAGTGATAAAATATCTTCCAACAAAAAAAGTCTAGGACCAGATTGCTTCACAGATGAATTCCACCAAACATTTCAAGAATTAACACCAATCTTATTTAAACTTTTAAAAGAATTGAAAAGGAGGGAAAATTACGCAACATATTTTATGAAGCCAACATTACCCTAATACCAAGGCCAGATAAAGAAACTACAAAAAAAGAAAATTACAGACCAATCTCTGTAATGAACATAGATACAAATTTGTCAACAAAATACTTGCAAATTGAATCCAGCAATGAATTAAAAGAATTAAGCACCATGACCAACTGGTATTTATTCCTGGTATGCACCTATGGTTCAATATAAGAAAGTCAATTACTATACTACACTATGTTAACAAATCAAAGGGAGAAAAACAACATGGTCATCCCAACTGATGCAGAAAAGGCATTTGACAAAATCCAGCATCCTTTCTTGATAAAAATGCTTTAAAAGATAGGTATAGAAGGAAAGTTCCTAACATAATAAAGGGCATATATGAAAATCCCACAGCCAACATTGTACACAATGAGGAAATGTTGAAAGCTTTTCCTCTAAGATAAGGAAAAAGACAAGGGTGCCCATTGTCACCACTGTTATTCAACTTCATGCTAGAAGTTCTTGCTAGAGCAATTAGGCAAGAAAAAGAAATAAAAGGCATCCAAATTGGAAAAGCAGAAGTAAAACTCACTGTTAGCAGATGGCATGATCCTATATTTAGAAAATCCCGAAATATCTACAACAAAGCTATTAGAGCTAATAAATGAGTTCAGCAAAGTGGCAGGATACAAAATCAACTTGCAAAAATCAGCAGTGTTTCTATACACTAGTAAGGAGCAAGCTGAGGAGGAAATCAAGAACAAAATTCCATTTACAATAGCAACAAAAAGACTTAAATTTCTAGGAATTAATTTAACCAGGAATGTAAAGGATTTGTATTCAGAAAACTACAAAACTACAAAACACTGCTCAAAGAAATTGAAGAAAACAAACAAATAGAAGGGCATTCCATGTTCATGAATTGGAATACTAAACCTTGTGAAGATGTCAATTCTACTCAAATTGATTTATAGATTCAATGCAATACCAATCAAAACTCCAACAGCCTACTTTACAGAAATAGAAAAGTCAATTACCAAATTTATTTGGAAGGGTAAGGGGTTCCAAATAGCCAAAAAATCCTAAAAAAGAAGAGCAAAATCAGAGGACTCATGCTTCCTGACCTTGAAGTGATTTATAAAGCTACAGTGGTCAAAAACAGCATGGTATTTGGCATAAAGATAGATGCATTGATCAATGGAATCAAATTGAGAGTTCAGAAATAGACCTTCACTTCCATGGTCAACTGATTATTGATAAGCCTACCAAGCCCACTTTTCTGGAACAGTACAGTATCTTCAACAAATGGTGCTGGGAGAACTGGATATATCCATAACCAAAAGAAAGAAAGAGTACCCTATCTCACTCCCAATACAAGAATATACTCAAAATGGATCAAAGACCTAAACATAAAAGCTAAGACCATAAAGCTCCTAGAAGATAATGTAAAGAAACATCTACAAGAGCTTGTAGTAGGTGATAGTCTCAAACCTTACACCCAAAGAACGCACAACCAAAGAAAAAAACAGATAACTCGGACCTCCTCAAAATTAAACACTTTCTGCACCTCAAAAGACTTTGCAAAGAGGGTAAAAAGGCAGCCTACTCACTGGGAGAAAATATTTGGAAATCACACATCCAACAAGGGTATAATATCCATGATATATAAAGAGCCCCTACAACTCAACAATAAAAAGACAAAAGACCTGATTTAAAAATGGGCAAAATGGGAAGCAGATGTGGCTCAAGTAATTGAGCTCCCACCTACCACATGGGAGGTCCTGAGTTCAGTTCTCGGTGCCTCCTAAAGAAAACTATCAAGACAGCAAGCTGATGCAACAAAATGACACAGGAGACACAAAGAGGAAAACATAAAGAGAGACACAACAAAGCAGGGAATGAAGGTGGCTCAAGCAATTAGGCACCTCCCTCCCACATGGGATGTCCTGGTTCGGTTCCTGGTGCCTCCTAAAAAAAATATATATATATATGAATAGACACAGCAAGTGCAAACAATGAGGGGGTGGGGAGAAATAAAATCTTTTTTTAAAATGGGCAAAAGACTTGAATTGTCATTTTTCTAAAGAAGAAATACAATGGCAAAAAAACACGTGAAAAAAACGTTCAACATCACAGGCTATTAGGGAAAATGCAAATCAAAGCTACAATGAGATATCATTTCACAGCTACTAGAATGGTCACTATTTTTAAAAAAAATCACAGAAAACTGCATGTGTTTGAAAGGATGTGGAGACACAGAAATGCTTATTCACTGTTGGTGGGAATGTTGAATGGTACAGCCACTGAGGAAGTCTGTTTGGCAGTTCCTCTGGAAGTTAGATATAGATCTATGAAGGGACCCAGCAATATCACTACTAGGTATATACCTGGAAGAACTGAGAGCTGTGACACAAACAGATATCTGCACATTGATGTTCATAGCGACACTATTCACAATTGCCAAAAATTGGAAACAACCCAGGTGTCCATCAACTGACAAATGGATAAACAAATTATGGTACATACACACTATTGAATATTATTCAGCTGTAAGAAGAAATGAAGTCGTGAAGCATATGACAACATGAATGAACCTGGAGGGCATTATGTTAAGTGAAGCAAGCCAGGTACAAAAGGACAAATATTGTATGGTTTTGCTATTATGAACTAAATATATTGAGCAAACTCATGGAATTAATAGCTAGAATATAAATCAAGAGAGAATAGATTGTGGTTAGAGAACGGAAAGCTGAAGTTTAATCTGTGCAGAATTGGTTTTTAAAAAAGTTATTTGTTACTGTTCGGAAATGAATAGAAATGGTAAAAGCACATCATAGGTTTTGTAATCAGTAGCACTAACATATGGGCATGATAGTGGTTTGTTTTTATTTTTTTCTCTTTTTTTGGTGTAATGAAAATGTTCTAATATTGATTGAAGTGATGAATGCGCAACTCTGTGATCATACCAAATGCCATTGGTTATACGCTTTAGATAACTTGTATGGTTTATGAACAAAAAGATACTAAGGTTGGCTGGGGGGAAATACACCAAACGTAAGATACAGACAATAGTTAGTAGTAATAATTTGATGATACTCTTTCATAATTTGTTACAACTATTTCACAACAATGTAAGGTATTGGGTGGTGGGGTGATGTATTGGAGCCCTGTATGATGTTATGCGTGTTTGTTTTGTAAGTTTACAACTTTTACTATACACTTATTTTTTTTATGTATGTTCATGTATGAATGATATACTTCAATAATTTTTTTAATGAAGAAAAACAAAGGAAAATTTAATGGGGTTGTCAATGGATAGAGAATTAAATTTAATTTTTGTAATGATTACTGTTTTTGTTTTATATATAACTTATAAAGAGTTAAAGAAAATTAAGGATGTTATTATAATAAAGCTCCTTGCACTTTCATTTATTTATATGTAACCATTTCTCAGTGCTTACATTAAAATATGAATAAAATTGATGATACAACTTCTTATTCTAGTAGTGAAAACTATTCATCGATGTATATATGAACTAATTTTTAAAGACTCATCTATATCATTAAGAAATGCATTTCCTATGAAAACATACTTTTATATTTAAGATAACTTAACAAAATCACATACAAATAAAAACTAGAGTAATACAAAATAAATTTTTTAGCACTTAAATACTTATGGCCACTGGAAATGAATTAAAATACATTTTCATTTACTTGTTTATTTTTGTTGCAGAAAATTATGATAGAGTGAGCATTACATTTTGAGATGTAAATATGCATTTTATTTGAATCTATCAAATTTACATTATGATAAAATTCTGTGGGGGAAATGGAATGGAAATATGAGTCCAAGGAAGAAAAGGAATGATGTAAAATTCTGTCAAAAAAAAGAGCTTGTTTATATATTTTTAGATAGATGGAGTATATCCAATCTCTATATTCTACAGAATATATTTAACAAATGATATAATGGTTTTATCTTAAAATGTCAATATTTATAATGTGTCAGAAGTTATGTTCTTTGCAATCATTAATCTTGCGTTGAAAAATTTTAATTGTCAAATTAAAAATGTCTGAGAGGGGAGCAGATGTGGCTCGAGCAGTTGAGTGCCTGCCTCCCACATGGGAGGTCCCGGATTCAGTTCCTGGTGCCTCCTAAAGAAAAAAAACAAACATACAATGAGCAGACAACAAGCAAAAAAACCCCAAGCAGACAAAGAGCAAAAACAGGGAGCAGACAAGTGCAAACAATGAGCAAAAAACAATGACCAAACAGATAAGAGTGCCATCTGGGGGGTGGAAATGTATGAGAAAGTACATACATTTTCTAAAGTCTTAGAAATTCTCAAGGAAATATTTAGAAATTTAGAAATGTCAAGCAAAACAAAAAAAGACAAACAAAAAGGTCATTGTCCTAAACCTCCACGGCAAGTAAAAGTCCAGTTTTAATTTCTCAAACTTGGAGAACAACAAAATTAATTAATTAGTTAATGTCCAGAGAAGGGAAATAAACCCCAAATAAGTATAGTTTTGGAGGTTATGGGTGGAAACTCCTCCATGTGGATACCCTATTGGACCCATCTTTGCGTGGATCTGGATTACCTCACTATGTAGGAGCCCCTGAGCCCGTATTAAAGGGGTAAATTTACTTTCCTTCTCAGCCTCAAAAAATAACTTTTGAACTTAACCCTTTTTTTTTAATCTAGAACCTCAACTTCTAGAAGCACAGAAATAAAGTTTAGTTTCTCACTCTTCTCTGGTGAAGCCCCATGTTTTGCTACTTGCAGAAGGCTTGCCCATGTACTAGGATGAAAAGAGTGTGCCTGCTGATTTCCTTTGGGAAGCTGAAATCCACTGCCATTCACAGGGATGTTATCTTACCCTTAGGCTTCCCAAAGGCAACAGAACATGATAGACTGGCATCAGTACATCTGACAACATCGGGGTTAGTTCTTCTTTAATAACATCACATATGGCACATTAACAGTCCAGGGGAGGCAACAGTCCAGCCAAGTCTTTTTCACACTCCGTTCACCAGTGATGAACTGTTAAGTTGATAGCTTTACTAGCTGCTTACCCAGTCTCCTCTTTTGGTGAGCTAGGACTTGATTAATAACACACACACCTTTCAAGAATCAGCAAGATAACTCTTATACAGGGAAGATAAATTTACTTATTAGAATTCAGTCTGCAGAAATAAAGGTATGTTAAATGGCACATGCAATTTATATCACTTAATAGAACACAAGCGCCTCAGCTGAAACATTTTATATTTGATTATTTCAGTATCATTTCCAAGTTCACTGGGAGGGTGCTTAAAATACATAAAAAATTAAAAGAACTTTCAAGTGATTTTCTTCCCCCAGAACAAAAGATGGCCTTTCCCAAAAGTCAGTTCCTTCCTGAAACTCTGGTTGCTAAGGGAGAAATGTTCAAGTCACTTCTCTTCAAGAGTTTTCATCATTGTCATATCTTCCAGACTTAACCAAAGATTATCTCATTTCACATTCCCCACTTTTCGGGCTGCTCCCACTCTCTCATCCTCCCAATTTACCAAACAAACTAGAGAACAAAAGGAATCACCCATTCGATTCTCTCTTCAGTGTTCTTGCAGCCTTTATCCTGCAAGCAGATTCTTATAAGAACCCACCAGATCAAGAAAAAGAAGAGTATGTCAGCTGCTCTTAGCCATGATGTTTGCTTTGCTTTGGGACTGGCCATGTAGGGTTGGGCTTATATTTCTTTACTTTTTAAACATTTTATTAATGAGGATGAACAAAATGATAAATGAATACATTCGTTCATTTACACAACAATTTTTATCAGCAAAGTTAAAACCGAACAAGAACAAAAATTTTAACCACCTCTATTCCTATTTACTAGGTATCTTTGCTTTCTATATAGTCTTCCAGAATGCCTCAGTCTGCCTCTCCTTCTTTTTTTGTCTCTCAACACATAACAGAATGCAGAATTTCTTTTAGATTTTACACATAAATTTGTTGTCAGTTGTAGATTTTGAATATCTTTTCTTCTCATCTTTATTTTATCTTGTAATGGTTTTATGGTGTTTTTAGTTCTACAGAAGGTAGAATTTGATATATCAAATACATAAATTTTTACTTATATGGTTTTTGCTTTTTTATTTTTTAAGGTCTTTGATATCCCAAGAGTCCATAAACATATTCTCATATGTATTTCTTATAATACTAAATGTCTGTTTTAGGTGGCTAATTTATTTATAATTTATTTTTGAGACTGTTGTGAGGTAGACACAAACTATTTATTTCTAAATTTATACCTGATAGTGTCAATAACATTTATTGAACAGTGTGCCTGCCTCCTACATATTTGAATGTCACCATTAGCATACATTAAATTATACTGAATTGTTCTGGGATCTCTATTGTATTCCATTGGTCTATTTGTCATTACAGTCCTAGTAATATGTTATGCTAGATGATACACTTTATAAAATGTTTTGATACCTGTTAGAAAAACTCTCTATTCTTTTCATTCTATTTCCATAATAGTTCATTATTTTTTTTGGTTGTTTTTTGGGGTTTTTTTTTTTTGGTTATTACTAAAGATCTTACTTGTTTTTTTTTCCCTATAATATTTTATGGTGAGCCACACTTGCACTCCTGGGATAAATCCTATCTGATCATGGTGTATAATACTTTAAATGTAATGTTGGATTTTGTTTGCCAGTAATTTGCTGAGGGTTTTTGCATGCATCTTCATAAGGGATATTTTTTCTTTTCTTGTGATATCTTTATCTGGCTTTGATAGTAGGGTGATGCTGACCTTATAGAATGAGTTCCCTCCTTTTCAATTTTTGTAAGACTTTGAAAATGGTTGGGGGAAGCGGCTGTGGCTCAATCAGTAGGGCTCCCGTTTACCATATGGGAGGCCCCGGGTTCGGTTCCCCCCCGGGGCTTCCTGGTGAAGGCAAGCCCGCCTGCACGGCGTGGTTAGCTGACCCAGCGAGCACAAGCAGCAAGGGGGGGATAAATGAATAAATAAATAAAATCTTTAAAAAAAAAAAAAAGAAAGAAAATGATTGGTGTTAATAATTCTTTTAATGTTTCATAAAATTCACCAATGAAGCCATCTGGTCCTGGACTTTTCTTTGCTTGGAGGTTTTCAGTACTGATTCAATCTCTTTACTTATTATTTGTCTGTTGGGACCTATTTCTTCTTGAAATAGGTAGTTTGTGTGTTTCTAGGAATTTGTCCATTTCATCTAGGTTATCTAGTTTGTGTGTGTACAATTGTTCATAGTATATTCTTATCATCCTTTTATTTCTGTAATGTCAGTAGTAATGTCCCCCTTTCATTTCTTATTTTTGTTATTTGCATCCTCTCTTTTTTTTCCTTTATCAGTCTAGATAAAGGTCTACAATTTTATTTCAAAGAACCAATTTTTGGTTTCATTGATTCTCTCTCTACTTTTTGTATCCTCTATTTCACTTATCTCTGTTCTAATCTTTATATTTTTAAGAAGCAAAAACACTCTATCTGATGATCCAGAAGCTCCCCAAAATGCCTAAATCTACCTGACAATTTGCTGACAGATGAAGAATCCATTGGTGGTAGATCCAATCTGGTCCCTTTTTTTTTTTTCCTATCTCTCTCTTTTTTTAAAAAAATCATTTTTAAAGAAGGTTTATATAACATAAATGTTATATCAAAAATATAGGGGTTTAAAAATATATATAAAAATAAAAATTAAAAAAAATAAAATATATAGGGGTTTCCCATATACCCCTCTTCTCCCCCTCCCACACTTTCCCACATTAACATCTTTCCTTAGTTTGGTACATTTGTTAAAATTGATAAGCCCATATTAAAGCATTGTACCAACCAAGGTCTACAGTTTACATTATAGTTTACACTTTGCCCTGCACAATTTTATAGGTTTTGACAAAATGTATTATGGCCTGTTTCTGTCATTGCAGTATCATGCAAGACAATTCCAATGCCCCAAAAATGTCCCCATGTTGCACCTATTCTTCTCCCTCCCCTCAGAACCTCTAGTGGCCACTGACTTTACATCAACGTTACAAGTTCTTCCATTGCTAGAGTAATAGTAAGTCTACTTTAGTCCATAGTTGCTTCCCCCCCTTATGTTTCTTCATTCCTCAATCTTGAGGATTTTGGGGTGGTAATGCCCACCCTGCCTCCAAATGAGAGGGCATTTAAATCCCATGAGGCAGATGGAAGGAACTGTATTACTTGCAGTTGCAGACACTCTCCGCTTCCTGGCACGGACATTGTCCATCATCATCTTTTTGTTTGTTATCCTACATGAGTCTGATGGACTGGACAG
Organism: Tolypeutes matacus; assembly: GCA_026826555.1. Classification (NCBI taxonomy): domain Eukaryota; kingdom Metazoa; phylum Chordata; class Mammalia; order Cingulata; family Chlamyphoridae; genus Tolypeutes; species Tolypeutes matacus. The sequence continues at coordinate 1,067,220 of JAKSZT010054307.1, forward strand.
TAGGTGTTGCAACTCTGCTGAGATTCAGAGCTCAACTGGCATATGAACATACCAAAGATTTAAGCCTCTGAGACATACATTTAACAAATATAGTGCTAGTTATAGGTTCAAATAAATGGGGCAAAAAGTCATGTGTAGGGAAATTATAAATGAGCTTAACTCTGTTACATTGGAGAGCATATATTCCAAAGTAGGGCCCATTGACACGGTGCCAAATTCCTGGTATTGTCTGCCTTGCCTATAGTGTCTAATCGTTATTATTTCCTTCCTTCTGATCACTTTGGGTTTAGTTTACTCTCCTTATTCATTTTCCTCCAAGTGTGAGGTCAGATTACTGATTTGAGCTCATTCTTATTTTTTAAAAATAAGCATTTAAAGCTATAAATTTCCCTCCGAGCACCACTTGTGCTATATCCCCCAGTTTGGGTATGTTGTATTTTAATTTCATTTAAGATATTTCCTGCCTTTGGGTCAATAAAGATGACAGAGTAAGATGCTCAAGGGTGCTGCTCATCTACAGAATCTTTGAACCAGAAAAACTGGCATAGTCATCTTCCTCAAAACTTCAGAAAACAGTCAAACAGTTTTACTAACTGGGAAAGAGAGGACTCAAGAAAACACAGCTTTTAAAAGGTAGGAGAAGCTAACTGTGCCCTTGCAGGACCCCCGGACCCACCTCCTGGTGCAATGTGGAGCCAGTCTGCACTCGAATTGTGAGTCCCTGGCCCTGTTCTAGAGGGAGCAGAGTAACCCCTGTGCACATACCGGGGTGCCCATATGTCAGTGCCAACTCATGGAGTGGCAGTCTGAAAGACTGAACCAAGAAACCAGTCTCAAACTCACCTTTCCAGAATTTGCCCTGCAGGCAGAAGTAGCTTGTGGACAGCCTAAGCAGTATAAGAAAGAATTAAGTCAAAGTAGACTGGGGCAAAAGATTACCTGCTTTAACTCATAAAGCAGACCAGGAGAGAGAGAAAGTCTATTTTATAGGGAGTAGAGCAGGCATTTGAATTCTATCAGTAAATTTAACCAAAGATGTAAAGGGCTTATACATGAAAAACTACAAAGAAGTTGCTAAAAGAAAGAAATCAAAGAAATTGCTAAAAGAAATCAAAATGACCTAAATAAATGGAAGGATATTCCATGTTCATGGATTGTTAGACTATATATTGTTAAGATGTCAATTCTACCCAAAATGAATTACAGACAAAACACAATCCAAATCACAATTCCAATAGACTCATTGCAGAAATGGAAAAGCTAATCATTAAATTTATGTGGAATCGTTAGGGGCCCTGAATAACCAAAACCATCTTGAAAAGGAAGAATGAAGTTGGAGGACCTACACTTCCCAATTTTAAAACTTATTATCAACCTACAGTAATCAAAACAACATGGGGAGCAGATGAGGCTCAAGTGGTTGAGTGCCCGCCTCCCACATGAGAGGTCTTGGGTTTGGTTCCCGGAGCCTCTTAAAAACAAAAACAAACAACAAGCAAAACAAATGAAAAAGGGGAGCTGACATGGTTCATTAGTTAAGTGCTGACTTCCCACATACAAGGTCCAGTGTTCAATCCCCAGTCCTGGTACCTCAAAAAGAAAACACAAAACAAAACAAAACAAAAACCCCAGCGTGGTTGACTGTGGTTAGTAGCAATGCTTCAATATGTATTCATCAATTGTAACAAATGTACCACACTAATGAAGATGTTAATGACGAAAAGTGTGAGAGGGGGAGGGGATGAGGTATATGGGAATCCCCGTATAGTTTTGATGTAACATTTATGTAATCTAAACCTTCTTTAAAAATTAAATTAAATTAAAATTTTAAAAACCCAACATAGTACTGGCACAAGGGCTGACATATAGACCAATAGAATCCAATTGAGAATTGAGAAATAAACCCTCATATCTCTAACCAATTGATTTTGACAAGGATGCTAAGTACACTCAATGGGGAAAGAATAACCTCTTCAGCCAATGGTGCTGGAAAAACTGGATAGGCATATGTAAAATAATGAAGATGGATACTGACTTCAAACCATACACAATAGTTTACTCAAAATGGATCAAAGGCCTAAATATAAGAACCAAAATTATAAAACTCCTAGAAGAAAACATAGGGAAACATCTTCAGGCCCTTGTGTTAGGCAATAGTTGCTTAGATTTTACACCAAAAATATGAGCAACACAAGAAGAAATAGATAAATGGAATTTTTAAAAAATGTAAAACTTTTTGCATCAAAGCACTTCATCATGAAAGCAAAAAGTCAACCTATAAAATGGGAGAAAACATTTGAAAACTATATATTCAATAAGGATTTAATATACATCGTATATAAAGAAATCCTACAATTCGATAACATAAAAATAAATGACCCAATTAAAAATGGACAAAAAGTTTGAATAGAACTTTCTCCAAAGAAGACATACAAACGGACAGAAACACAAAAAAGTTGGTCAACATCATTAGCCATTAGAGAAATGCAAATCAAAACCACAATGAGATACTAGAATGGCTAATATTAGAAGAAGAAAAAAAAAGGAAAATAACTAGCATTGGAGATTATGTGGAGAAATAGGAATACTCATTCATTGTTGGTGGGAATATAAAATGGTACAACTGCTATGGAAAACAGTTTGGCAGCTCCTAAGAAAGTTACGTATATACCCACTTCTAGGGATATATCCAAAAGAACTGAAAGCAAGGAGTCAAATAGCTATTTTCATACTGATGTTCATAGCAGCACTATTTACAATTGTCAAAAGATGGAAGCAACCCAAATGCCCCTCAACAAATGAATGGATGAACAAAATGTGGTATATACATACAACGGAATATTATGCAGCTGTAAAAAAGAATGAAGTTCTGATACATGTGACAATAAGGATGAATGTTGAAGACATGTTGAGTGAAATATACCAGGCACAAAAGAACAAATACTCTATAATATCACTAATAATAAATAATTGGGATAAGAAAATTAATAGAAGCCAGAAGTCAGGGTGGGAGTAGGGAATGGGGAGTCCAAATTTAATTGGTACAGAATATCTCTTTGGTTGGTGGAAACGTTTTGGTAATTTTTTTGGTGTGAATATAATTAATAACACTGAATGATACATTTGAATGTGGTTAAAGAGGAAATTTTTGTTTGCATATATGTTACTAGAATAAATTTTTTTTTAAAAAAACCAGAGGTCTCTACAACATTTGGTACCCTAATGTAAACTATGAAACATATTTAATATTCAATTATAATAATATTCTTTCATCATTGTAACAAAGTACGACACTAATGAAAACTGTTAAAAATAGGGAAAACTGAGTATGTGTGTGTATTAGTCAGCCAAAGGGGTGCTGATGCAAAATACCAGAAATCTGTTGCCTTTTATAAAGGGTATTTATTTGGGATAGAAGCTTATAGTTACCAAGTCAGAAAGCATAGGTTATTTCCCTCACCAAAGTCTGTTGCCAAATGTTGGGGCAAGATGGCTGCCAATGTCTGCCAAGGGTTCAGGCTTCTTGGGTTCCTCTCTTCCTGGGGCTCTATTTCTCTCTGGGCTGAGCTGCTGTGCTCTCTCTATAAGGCCAGCTGTAGATTATCAGGCGAACAGCGCTGTCTCTCTCCCCAGGGCTTCTGCCACATCTAAGGAGCCATCTCTATTCCTCTGTGTTCTTCTCCTGTGTGTTCACTTCCTGAGCTCCAGCTCAAAACTTCAATCAATCCCTCTGTTCTGCTCTGTAGTTTTGTCTGTGAGTCACTGCCCACCAAGGGGGTTGGGACTCAACATCCTACTGATGTGGCCCAATGAAAGCCTTAATCATTATTTAATCAAGTAAAAGTGAAACCTCTGAATCCGATATAATCTAATATGCCCAGAAGGACAAACAAGTTTACCAACATAATCCAATATCTATTTTTGGAATTCATAAATAATACCAAACTGCTACAGTGTGTGTGGGAGGGGGTTTGTATATAGGAACTCTGTATTTTCTACATGCTTTTCCTGTAAACCAATAATTTCTCTAATAAAAAAATAAAAGATAAATGACAAACTGGGAAAAAGTATTTGTAACTCATAATATATTAAAAGGCCTACTTTCTTTAAAATATAAGAAACAAAACCAACAGCCCAAAGTAATGAAAATGGGATAAAGGATATCAATAGACAGTTCATAGGAAGGGAAAATCAAACAGTTCTGAAAATAAAGCGCTATTCAATCTCAGTACAATAAGAAAAATAGTGATCAAAACTACAAGCAGCTGTGAGTTTTTTATGTTTTAAGCTGTTCACTGTTTTTATTAGAGAAGTTGTGAGCTTACAAAACAATCAAGAATAATGTGCAGAATTCCCCTACATCACCTCTCCACCAACACCTTACATTGTTATGGAACATTTGTTACAGATTAGGAAAGAACATCATCAGACTATTATCACTAACTGTGGTCCATAGCTTACATTTGGTATATTTTTTCCATACCCCCCCCATTATTAACATCATGTACTAGTATTGTCCATTTGTTACAGTTCATGAGAGAACGCTCTCATATTTGTACTGTCAGCCACAGTCCATCATCTACCACATGGCTCACTGTGTTATTCAGTCCCTTGCCTTGTACAGTCCATCCAAAGTCCACACTCAGTGGCTCTCACTTTCATCACAGAGTTGTGCAGTCATCGCCTCAGTAAATTTTTGAAAATTTTCCTTAGTACAAAAGAAAAAGTCCCATTCCCTCTTTTATTGACCCTTAGCATTGATATAGTACTTTCTTTGATATTGATGCCAGGATATTACAGTATTGCTGTTAACTATAGTCCAAAAGTTACATTAATTGTATTTCCCATGAATCACTATAATTTTCCACCTTGTAATAGTGACATACATTAGTTCTACTTCATATATGAATATTTTTCTATTTGTAGTATTAACCACAATCCTCATCCACCTCCGGGTTCACTATGTTATTTAGTCCCTAGATTATTCTCTAGCTTTCTTTCAATTGATATTTACATCCCTAACCTTCCCCATTCAGCTACAATCCCATTTATAAACCAGTCATGTTAGTTAAACTCACTATAATGTGTTCCCATTAACTCTATCCATTTCCACACTTTTATACTCAATTAATTAAAAATTAAGCATCAGCACCCCTTCTCAGCCCTCATCTCCTATTAACCTGTACTCTAGGTTTTAACTCCATGTGATTGTTCTTCATATATAGTTCATACCATACAATATTTGTCCATTTATGTCTGGCTTATTTCACTCAGAATAATGTCATCAAGGTTCATCCATATTATCATGTATGTCCCAATTTTTCCTTTCTTCTTACAGCAGCATAGTATTCCACCATATATATCACATTTTGTTCATCCATTCATCAGCTGATGGACACTTGGGTTGTTTCCATCTTTGGGCTATTGTGAATAAAGCTGCTATGAACATCGATGTGGAAATGTCTGTTCGCATCACTGTTGTCAGTTCTTCTGGGTATAATCCTAGTAGAGAGATTGCTGGATCATACATCAGCTCTATATTAGCTCCCTGAGGAACCACCAAACTGTCTTCCACAGAGGCTGCACCATTCTACAGTCCCACCAACAGTCTTCTCCAGCACCTGTTGTATTGTATTGTTTTTTTTTAATGGCCATTCTAAGAGGTGTGAGATGATATGATATCTCATTGTAGTTTTGATTTGCATCTCCCTAATAGCTAGCGATAATGAACATTTTTTTCCTGCACTTTTTGGCCTTTTGTATTTCCACTTTGGAGAAATGTCTAAGTCTTTTGCCCATTTTTAATTGGATTTCTTGCCCTTTTATTGTTGAGTTGTATGATCTCTTTATATAGCATGGAAATCAAATGCTTATCGGATATTTGGATTACAAATATTTTCTCCCATTGAATGGGTTGCCTTTTCACCTTCTTGACAATGTCCTTTGAAACACAAAAGTGTTTAAGTTTGATGAGGTCCCATTTATTCTTTTTTTTCATTGCTCATGCTTTCAGTGTAAGGTTTAAGAATCCACCACCTAACACCAGGTTTTTGAAGTTGTTTCCCAGCATTTTCTTCTAGGAGTTTTATGGTTCTAGCTTTTATATTTAGGTCCTTGATCCAGTTTGAGTTAGATTTTCTATAAGGTTTGAGGTAGATGTCCTCTTTCTTTCCTTTGAATATGAATATCCAGTTCTCACAGCACCATTTGTTGAAAAGACTGTTCCGCCTTAGCAGGGTGGGCTTGACAGCCTTGTCAAAAATCACTTGACCATAGATATGAGGGTCTATATCTGAACCATCATTCAGTTCTGTTGGTCTACATGTCTATCTTTATGCCAGAATCATGCTGTTTTTACCACTATAGCTAGGTAATATGATTCAAATGCCAGCAATGAGAATCCTCCAACTTTGTTCTTCCTTTTTAAAATGTTTCTGGCTACTAGGGGCCCCTTACTTTACCAAATAAATTTGATAACTGGGTTTTCCATCTCTTTTTAAAAGGCTATTGGAATTTTTATCAGGATTGTATTGAATCTGTATATCAACTTGGGTAGAATTGACATCTTAATGAAATTTAGTTTTCCAATCCATGGATACTGAATAAACTTCTATTTTTTAGGTGTTCTTTGATTTCTTTTAGCAATGCATTGTAGTTTTCTGAATACAGGTCTTTTATGTCCTCGGTTAAGTTTATTTCTAAATATTTGATTCTTTTAGTCATTATTGAAATGGAAGTTTTTTCCCAAATTCCTCCTCAGATTGCTCATTACTAGTGTATATAAACACTACTGATTTTTGCACATTAATCTTGTATCCTGACACACTGCTGAACTTGTTTATTAGCTCTAGTAGCTTTGTTGTATATTTTTTAGGGCTTTCTAGGTATAGGATCATATTATCTGCAAATAGCAAAAGTTTTACTTCTTCCTTTTGAATTTGGTTGCCTTTTATTTCTTTTTCTTGCCTGATTGCTTTAGCTAGAAATTCTAGCACTATATCAAAGGAGAGTGGTGACAATGGCCATCCTTATCTTGTTCCTGATCTCAATGAGAAAGCTTTCAGTCTTTCACCATTGAGTGCAATGTTAGCTGTCGGTTTTTCATATATACCCTTTATCATGTTGAGAAAGTTTCCTTCAATTCCTATCTTTTGCAGTGTTTTTATGAAGAAAAGATGCTGTATTTTGTCAAATGCCTTTTCTGCATCAACCAAGATGATCATGTGATTTTCCTTCTTTGATTTATTAAAGTGATGTATTACACTGATTGACTTTCTTGTGTTGAACCACCCTTGCCTGGTATAAAATCCATTTGATCATGATGAACAATTATTTTAATGTGTTGTTAGATTTAATTAGCAAGTATTTTGTTGAGGATTTTTGCATGTACATTCATTAAGGCAATGGGTCTGTAATTTTATTTTTTCATATATCTTTATCTGACTTTAGTATTAGGGTGATGTTGGTGTCATAGAATGAGATCGGTAGTGTTCCTTCCTGTTCAATTTTTTGGAAGAGTTTGAATAAGATTGGTATGATATCTTCTTCAATGCTTGATAGAAATCACTTGTGAAGTGATCTGGTCCAGGACTTTTCATTTGGGGAAGACTTTTGATGACCATTTCAATCTCTTTATTTGTGATTGGTTTGTTGAGGTCTTCTATTTCTTCTATGATCAGTGTAGATTGTTTTTATATTCCTAGGAATGTGTCCATTTCATCTATGTTGTCTAGTTTTTTGGTGCACAGTTGTTCATCGTATCCTCCTAGGATCTTTTATTTCTGTGGGATCAGTACTAATGTCCCCATTTTCATTTCTGATTTTATTTGCATCTTCTCTCTCTCTCTTTTTTTTTTTTTTTTTGTCAGTCTAGCTAAGGGTTTGTCAATTTTGTTGATTTTTTTGAAGAACCAACTTTTAGTTTTGTTGATTCTATTGTTTTGTTGTTCTCAATTTCATTAATTTTTATCTGGTCTTTGTTATTTCATTTCTTCTGCTTGCTTTGGAAAGCAGCAAACTAGAAAGCTGTTCTTCTAGTTCCTCCAGCTGTGTAGTTAGGTCTTTGATATTAGTTCTTTCATCTTTTTTAATGTAAGGATTGAGATCTATAATTTTCCCCCTCAACACTGCCTTCACTGTATCCAATGGATTTTGATAAGGAGTGTTCTCAATTTCATTGTCTCAAGATATTTGCTGATTTCTCTTGCAATTTCTTCTTTGATCCACTGATTATTTAATAGTGTGTTGTTTAATCTCCACATATTTGTGAATTTTCCCTTTTCCTGCCTGTTGTTGATTTCCAGATACCTTCCAGTATGATCAGAAAAAGTGCTTTGTATAATTTTGATCTTTTAAAATTTATTGAGATCTGTTTTGTGACCCAACATATGCTCTATCCTGGAGAGATCCGTGTGCACTTGAGAATGATATATATGCTGCTGTTTTGGGGTGCATTTTTCTGTATTGCCTATTAGGTTTAGTTCCTTTATCATATTATTCAAGCTCTCTGTTTCTTTCTTCATCCTCTGCCCAGATGTTCTATCCATTGTTGAGAGTGGTGTATTGAAGTCTCCAACTATTATTTTAGAGACATCTATTTCCCCCTTCAGTTTTGCCAGTGTTTGCCTCATTTAGTTTGGGGCATCCTGGTTAGGTTCATAAAATTTATGATTGTTATTTCTTCCTGGTGTATTGCCCCTTTTATTAATATATAATGTCTTTCTTTGTCTCTAATAACAGCTTTGCTTTTAAAGTCTATTTCATCTGATATAAGTATAGCTACTCCAGCTTTTTGTTGTTGTTACTTCATGCATGGAATATCTTTTTCTAGCCTCTCATTTTCAATCTATTTGTATCCTTGGGTCTAAAGTGTGTTTCTTGTAGACAGCACAGATGGCTCATATTTTCTTATCCATTCTGCCAGTCTATGTCTTTTGATTGGAGAGTTTAATCCATTAACATTCAATGTTATTACTGTAAAGGCAGTTCTTACTTCCATTTTGACCTTTGGGTTTTATGTGTCATAGCTTATTTTCTCTTTTTACAGTTTTAGTTACTTTTACTGAAATAATCTTCATTTCTAGACTCTCTTCTAAGCCTCTGTCTCCTATCTTTTCTTTTCAGGCTGTAGAACTCCCTTTAGTATGTCCTACAGAGTTGATCTCTTGGTTACAAACTCTCTCAGTTTCTGTTTATTTTAACTTGCCCTCATTTTTTTTAAGACAACCTTGCTGGATATAAGATTCTTGCCTAGCAGTTTTTCTCTCTCAGTAACTTAAATAAATGATACCACTGCCTTCTTGCTTCCATGGCTTCTAATGGGAAATCAGCTCTTAATCTTATTGGGCATCCTTTGTATGTGATACATCACATTTCTCTTGCTGCTCTCAGGATTCTCTCTATCTTTGGCATTTGACATTCTGCTGGTATGTGTCGCAGAGTAGGTCTATTAGGATTTATTTGGATGGGAGTACATTGTGCTTCTTGGACATGGATATCTATGTCCTTCAGTAGGTTGAGAGATTTTCTACTATTATTTCCTCAAATATTCCTTCTGCCCCTTTTCCCTTCTCTTCTTCTGGGACACCCATGACATTTATATTTGCACATCTCTTGCCATCATTTAGTTCCCTGAGGCCCTGTTCAATTTTTTCCATTCTTTATCTGTTCTTTTGTATGTTTGCTTTTGGAGGCCATGTCTTCAATCTCACCTATCCTTTCTTCTGCCTCTTCAAATTTGCTGTTATATGCCTCCAGTGTATTTTTTATTTCATTTATTGTGCCCTTCATTCCCATAAGATCTGCTGTTTTTGTATGCTTTCAAACTCTTCTTTGTGCTCACCCATGATCTTATTAATATCCTTAATCTCTTTAGCCATCTCATTGAATTTATTAAGAAGATTTGTTTGAACATCTGTGATTAGTTTTCTCAATTCCTTTATGTCAGCTGGAGGCTTAGTTTGTTCCTTCTACTGGGCCATATCTTCCTGTTTCTTTGTATGGGTTGAATTTTTTGTTGGTGTCTTTGCATCTGATTTACTGGATGCATTTTTTCTGGGCTCAGTTTCTCTTTTTAGTCTGAGGCTTTCTATTTGGCTTTGTGCTACAGCTTCTCTTTGATACTTAGTTCAACTTAATTTGGAATTTTATAGTGGCTTATGTTTAGCCAATCTGAATTTTTTCAGTTCTTTTTCACCTGTTTCTTGCCCTTTATCTCTTGCTGGTTGCAGAGTAGAAGCAAAGAATGCAGTTGGTATTGTAAGCCATGGATGCTGAAGCTGCGCATGTTGTCCAAGGAACCAATGAAGCTTCTCCCACCTTTCTCCCCTGCTAGGGGTAGGGATGGAGCTGCAGCCATGTACAGTAATCCAAGCTGTGCAGGCCAAGAACATCTGTAGTTGTCCAGAGAGACTGATGAAACTCCATGCCCCTTCCTCCCCTGTCTGTGGTGGGGATGGAGCTACAGGTGTGGGCAGCAAATTAAGGCATGTGGGTCAAAACTGACTGCAATTGCCCACATAGACTAGTGAAGCACCAGCCTAGGGGCAGGAATAGAGTTATAGGTGTGCACAGTAATGTATTCTGTGCAGGCTGAAAGTAACTGCCGCTGCCTGGAGAGGGTGAGGGAGTGCTGTCCCTCCTGCTCTTCCAAGGGGAGGGATGGAGCCACAAATGTGTCCAACAATCTAGTCCATGCAGGCCAAAAGCAACTGCAGTTGCCCAGAAAGGCTGAGGGAACACTATCCCTCCTCCACCCTGTTGGGGGCAGGTATAGAGACACAGATGTGTCTGACAGTTTAGTCCATGTGGGCTGACAGTAGCTGCAGTTGCCTAGACAGGCTGAGGGAGCATTGTCCCTTGCACCCTGTCAGAGGTGGTGTATTAGTCAGCCAAAGGGGTGCTGATGCAAAATACCAGAAATCTGTTGGTCTTTATAAAAGGTATTTATTTTGGGTAGAAGCTTACAGTTACCAGGCCATAAAGCATAAGTTTCTTCCTTCACCAAAGTCTATGGCCATATGTTGGAGGAAGACAGCTGCCAATGTTTGACAGGGTTCAGGCTTCTTGGGTTCTTCTCTTCCCAGGGCTCCATTTCTCTCTAGGCTTAGTTCCTCTGTTTCCTCCACAAGGTCAGCTGTAGACTATGAGGTTCTCTAGGCTTTGCCTTGCTCCACTAGGCCAGCTGTGAACTGTCAGGCAAACTGCTCATCTCTTTCCCTGGGGCCTTCTCTCCTTCCTCACGACCAAGCTCTTCTGTGTGCTTGCTTCCCCGGGCTCCAGCATTCAAACTCTGCATCAGAACTCCAACATCATAAACTCCAAACAACTCCTCTGCTCTGCCATGTAGTTTTATCTCCAAGTTCCCGCCCACCAAGGGGTAGGGATTCAACGTCCTACTGAGTGGCCCAATCAAAGCCCTAATCATAATTTAATCATTCCCAGAGGAATAGACCAGTTTACAAGCATAATCCAATATCTATTTTTGGAATTCATAAATAATGCCAAACTGCTACAGGTGGGGATGGAGCCACAGGAGTAAACATTAATCTAGTCCATGTGGTCCAAAAATGGCTGCAGTTGCCTGGTGAGGCTGAGGGAACATTATCCCTCTTCCTCCCTGTCCAGGAGCCACAGTTGTGTCCAACTATCTAGTCCATGCAACCTGAAAGCAGCTGCAGTTGCCCAGACAGGCTGAGGGAGCACTGTCCCTCCTCCTCCCTGTCAGGGGTGGGATGGAGTCACAGATGTGTCTACCATCTAGTCCAAAGGTGCCTGCAGAGCCTGAGGAAACACTTACCTCCCTCCTGTCCTATTGAGGGTGAAGATCGAGCCACAGGTGCTCAGCAATCTAGTCTGTGCAGGCCGAACATGACTACAGTTGCCCAGAGAGGCTGGTACAGGACCCCCAGCTTCCTCTTTGCTGGAGGTGGGGCTGGCACCTAGGCTAGGGAAGCAGTCCAACCTGGGTGGAAAGAAACCAGTCCCTACTGTCACTGTGATTTTTAATCAGCCCCACTTCCCCTCATCTTGGGGGTGGAGTTAAAATGGAGGCTACCAGCCTCTTTCTGACTTAGACAGGGTCAAAATTTGGCTGTTCTTAGGAATGGACTTTCACCAGCTGAATTTACTAATCAGTAGCTGAAGTTGGTGCCTAACTGTCTCTTCCTCCCCCAATTTTGGGAAATAGAGCTTCCAACTTCATCCAGGGAATAGCTCCCAAGGTGTCTGCACTGCCAGCAGAGGATAAGTACCGGCCTCCATGATGTGGAGTGCTTTACTCACAAATCTTCACTGCATATGGGCAGTCTCCTTCTTCTATTCTTCCAAGGATGTTGCAGGAAGCTCTTCTGGCCCCCTGGTCCCCCCTGAACAGGTTATTTAAGTAGTAATGGGTGATTAATAATTGCACTGTAGGATGAGCTGGCTCTTGGAGCTCCTTATTCTGCTGCCTTCTTGTCCCTCCCTCCAAGCTATGAGCTTACACTTATCACATTAGCAAAGAGCAAAAACTTCAATAATCACTGGGTTGCACTGCCAAGTTTTGAGTTATATCTCTCAACTCTAAACCTACCCTTCTAAACTTTTCTGATGCTAGGGCTGGGACTCTGCAAACCACATTTCTGCTTTGCCCTCTGATTCCTTGGTAGGCTTTGCCAATGAGGATGCTAGAGGGAAAATCAAAGTCTGAAAGTGGAAGAAGGACCTTGTGCCTCCCTGACTGCTTCCTGTTCCTGTCAGCATCAACTCAGCAGTTTCTCCCTGCTGTACCAGCACTTTCCCATTGCAGTGCATGAATCCCATTTGCAGTTTTTCCAGCCACTTGAAAAGTCAACCTTATTGTTACTTTTCAAAGATCCCTCCCTAGCCAACCAATGCTTCCCCTCAGAGGTCCAGGTCCCAGCCCCATAGTCTCAGCCTCCTCGAAGCCTACCAGCACCAGGTGTACAATTTCCCATCCTTAGAGATCTGAGTGTCAGCACTGCGGGACCCCTCCTCTAAACTCCTAAGTTTTAAGCATCTCAACCTCTTCACTTGTTTCCCCCAATCCTAGCAACGGCTGCTGCTTGCTGTAATTGCTCTCTCCCTGATACCTTGGTTTTCTCTTCTTGCCATGATTCTCTTCTTAACAACTTTATACTTCATACAATATGTATAAGTTTCATTCTTTATGTGAAACAGCCTTGAGTGATTGGTATGGTTTCTGATTAGATCCTCACTGACACAGTGGCTAAAGTTAAGAAGAAACAGACAAGCTCATACATTATTGGAGGGAGCGTTAATTCATTCAAACTCAAGAAGGGCAATTTGGCTGACTATTGACCAACAACTTCACTTCTAGGAATTTGTCTTACAGATTTACTTATATGCATATGAAATACTGTGTATAAAAGGAAATACATGGCAGGGCTGCTGGAGGATAATATTTGGAATGTATAACAATGATTTTGGAAGTAGATGAGGATTGTGGTTAATGACATAAATACAGGAATGTTCTTCTACTACAAGGTGTTAAGAATATGATGAGGGAGCGGATGTGGCTCAAGCGTTGATCACCTGGCTTCCATACGGGAGGTCCTGGGTTCGATTCCTGGTGCCTCCTGAAAAAACAAGAAAACAAACAACAAGCAAAACAAATGAGAAAACCAACTCAGGGAAGCCAATGTAGCTCAGTGGTTGAGCACCGGCTTCCCACATTCAAGGTCCCAGGTTCAGTCTCCAACCCCTATATCTCAAAAAAAAAATGAATGTGATGAAACATGGGGAAAACATAACTAATGTAGTTTATAGACTATAGTTAGCAACAACATTGTAATGTTTTTGTAGCAAAAGCAAAGAAGGTACTCTATTACACTAAAGGTAGAAACAAAAACATTTTTTTCTCTTCATTTCTGTCATTAATAAGGAGACCTTGACTATGTCATTTAACTATAATCTGTGTTCACCTATGTATCTTTCTGAACACCAGAGGAACAATTTAGTAGTTAGAATTAAATGAGATAAAAGTGCCTACACAGAATTTTTAGGAGTAATGCTTCCAGAACTTGTTGAGTTGCCTTTTACTGTTATTTTATATTTTTAATTTGAAATAAAGTTTAAATAATTTTTTTTAAATGGAAATTCATGGTACCTTTTGTTTTTAAAGATAAACAATTGGAGGGGAAATTTTAAAATCACCAATAAAAGACTGGATAAATAAATTACAGTGAAACATTATGCAAAAATGAAAAATAATTTTATAAAGCTCTATACTGTACCATTTGGAATGATCCCCAAGATATATTTTAAGTGCAAAAGGAAACCATGTGTTTGTAAGCTTCTGCTTGCCTTTAGAAATTTAAAAACAATATATTTGTGAAAGGATAGACAATTTTGGGAGGTTACACAAGAAACTGAATGCCTGGGGAACAGGGATCAGAGAAAGACTTAATTTTACTTTATATGCTTTCAGACTTCTTGAATTTTGTAATATGTACATGTATTACCTACCAAAAAACATCTAATGCAAAAATGAAAAATACCTAAAGGGAAAAAAGAAATAAAGAGGATTTTCCAGTTCAAAATTGCAAACTGTACAGAAATGTTTATCTGTTCTCTCTTCTAAGGCCACATTAAAAAGATGTTAAAAGAATAAAAATGATATAAACCCACAACAATGAAGAGAACAGGAGAGAAACTATTAGCAGTTGGAATGTTTCTAGATATTTCTGGAAAAGGAAAAGTAGGTGAATTATTCTGAAGCTGGGCAAAGAAAACCATAGTCTGGAATTTATGAGGCGGGAAGGAGACTCTAGGGAAGACAGAGAAGATCTACCCAGCCTCCAAGACTGAGAACCACAGAGAGTGGGAACTAGGCATTGAAAAATGGGAGAATTAGCCAAAAGTTTGTTAACAGTATCAACCTCAGCAACCCTTCCCCCAATCCTTTGACCAGAATGGCTGGTGGATCAGTGTTTTCTTCCAGGCCAAAAATAGATTTTTTAAAGGGGGGTGCTTTTCTAAATAAATTGAACAAAACAGGAAAAGGGAGCTGGGAATGGTGTTAGGAGGCAAAGCAGTGCCCTCCCAATTCTGTTATTTAGGGTTCCCCATATACTCACCTGAAAAGAAAGCCCACCACTGGACAGTCTGTCTCTCTCTCTCTCTCTCTCTCTCTCTCTCTCTCTCACACACACACACACACACACACACACACACACAGAAGTTTTTCTACTACCTTATCATGATGCATAACCAAGGATCATTATGTATTTGCAGAAAGAATGCAGCATGTAAAAAAAAAAAAACCAACATTAATATAAGGAAGATGAGAAGTAACCCTGACGCAGCACAGATTATTTAGGAAAGGAAGAACTTAAAAAGAAAACTCTAATATTCTCAGAAATTATAATCTCATATAATGAAAAGAGGGTACTATGAAAAAGGTGCAATCAGAGAACAAATGAAGGCACTTGGAAATAAAAATATTTAGTTGTCAAACTAAATGATTAATAAAGAATTAAAATATAAAATGAAGAAAATCTCTCTGAAAATAGAACTTAAAGGCAAAAAGAGAGAAATTTTTAAAAAGCATAAGATCCACCCAGAAATTCCAATACTCAACCAATAGGAATTTTAGAAAGAGGAAACAGAGTGGGTAATAAAAGATATAATATAAGAATTTCCCAGAGTTAAGTAAACAAGTTTTCAGACTGAGATGGTCCACTAAGCACCAAAGAAATGAAAGGAAGAAAAAAACCCACATTTCGTCCCAAATTTTTGAAATTTCAGAAGAGCAAGGATAAAAAGAAAATTCTAAAATTTACTGAGAGGAAAAATCAGTTCACTAAATAATGAGAAGCAGATTGAATCAGACTTGGCAAATCAGTGTAAAGAGAAAGCCCTCCAAAGTAATAAAGCAAAAAATATTTTCAATTTAGAAATCAATAGCCAAGCTATCACTCCATTGTGAAAGCAGAATAAAGACATTGTCAGATATGTAAGGGCCCAGAGCACTTATGTGACTTGTACATTTTTCAGGAAATTACTTTAAGACATGCTTTATCAAATTTAAGAAGTAAACCAAAAAAGAGAAAGATATGTGATCAAAGAAACTGGAAATCCAGCCTAGGAAGATGGTGAAGGGAAGTCTCCAATGACATCCCTTCAGCAAACCTGAAGAACAATCAGCCCAAGTTAGAAAAGAAGGACAGTTGGCTCCAAAAAGAAGCTATCAGTATGCTGGAGTGGGGTGGGGGGAGTAAAAGGAAACCTTTGATTTGGTAGTACCCTTACTCCTATAACAACAGGCAATGCAAGAAATTTTTTTTAATGAGGGGGATTAGACAGTCCAAGGAACAGAAAAATAAAGAAGAGCTTGAAGGGAAATATAATCATAGCACATCATTTGGCTCTGGGGTGAACATTAATCCCATGATCATAATAATGTAAACACTCTGGAGTCTCAACTTTTAGAATCAATCTGCAAATAAAGCACATATTTTTATGATGCTAAGAATAAATGTAAGTCCCAAAAATGCCCCCAAATTACCCTTGGAAATTATCCTGAATAGCATTGCAATGACAGATACAAGCCATTGTATATCTTGTAATAACTTGCAGAAATGTGAGGGAGAGAGTGTAAACTACAATGTAAACTATAACCCATGCTTAGTGGCAATGCTCCAAGATGAGGTCATCAATTGTGGCAAATGTACCGCACTAATGAAGGATGTTGATGTGGGAAAATGTGGGAGGGCTAGGGAGCGGGGCATATGGGAATTCCCTATATTTTTTAGGTAACATTTATGTAATCTAAGTTTCTTTTAAAAATAAAAATAAAAAAGTATATTTTTAAAAAAAGAATAAATGTAAGCACTATTAGATTTGTCTATCTAAAAATATAAAAGATAGAAGAAAGTAAAAAGAGGAGGAAAGAGGTGAAAGGAAGTATAAGGACATTAATTTTTCTCATTCTGTAAAATGAAACTATGGAGTAAAGAGACATGTCAATAGTATCTCATGTAGTAACTCTGTCTAGAATTAAAGCAGAGTTATAAAGTAACCAGTAGACCAATTAAAATGGTGATATACCTTCATTTGGAGGGTATGGAAGGGGATGTGGCAAAGATGAGCTGATTCCACTTAGAACAGGAAATGTATAATAATGTCTAAAATTGAGAAAATAAGAAATAACAATGTAGAATTTTTTAGAGAAATGGAGACCACCTCCAGAAGGACTAAAACCAGAAATAGTAAAAATGTTTAAAGTGATTAGCTCTACCCATGGGTAAAATGGTGGGACAAGAGACTTTTGCTTTTCCTTATAAGCACATCTGCACTATTTCATCTTTTAATTACAAGAATATATTGCTTGGATGAAAAGGTAAATCCACCCATAAAAATTTAAAGGAAGTGTTACTTCACGTATTGGTGAGGTCTTGAACATTAAGGTTTCAAATAGATGTGGAAACTGTAAACAGGACCAATAAATAGCTTATGAGATTATCTGGACAACCGTTTTCTTTGAAGTTCTCAGTATAGAAGGTGTTCTCAGAAAGAAGACTGCATAACTGGGAAGCTATATTAAATTTCCTAGCAACTCACAGATAAAGTGGCTCTTTCCATCCCCAAAATGTTAGTGAGTTAAGAGCGAAAAAAATACTGAACAGGATATGAGAAGACCTGGATTTGATTCTCACATCTGAATCTAATTTACCATATGATGTTTAGAAAATCAGTGTTCCTCTCTGGGCCTCAGCAAACTCCTCTGCAAAATGAGAGGGTCTCAGAGGAAGTGAAACCACCCCCAAAGGGCCATTGTGAACATTTGTGGGGGGGAGTTTTGATTATCACAATGATTAGGGACACTCGAGTTAGATGGCAGGAGCCAGGATGCTCTAAGTCATGCAATGCTTGGGACAGCCCTGCACAGCAAAATTGTCCCTTATGACTTGAAAATGCCCTCTTAGACTTTCACGTAGTTTAAAATAATACTATATTCATAATTACCCAAGCCTCCTATTTCCCTCTGTTTGTTTAGCATGTAAACACAAAATATATTTTACAGGATCTTAACCTAACCTGGATTTTCCAGGAATGCAGCTACCATGTAAATTGAGAGAAGACTTTACTTTGTTTGGGTCAGAATTTTACCAAGAAATTTTCACCAGGTCAGATAAATCACATGACCAAAGCTACTTGGTCTCTGAGTTAGCAAAACTTACCAGGTACATCAGGCGCATCCGTGGTTGTTGCATTCATAGCATTTCTACTTACAGAATTGTATGCATCAGACCTTGAAATGAGTAATATTTTATCATAAATTCCTTTCTTTTCTTTTCTTTTCCATATTGTAGTTTGAACATTCTACTGATTTTTTAATTTCTGAGGTTGTTGGTTATATTATCCATGGGGTTCATTTCAGGATAATGAGGGGGATGTTTAAGTAATTGTCATATAAAAAGAACATTGCATCTGATAAAACTGAAATCTATTTATATGGATAGTTTCTAAAATTCCACACACATGGGAGGTGGGGGGGGCGGTGCTCTCTTGGCCCAAGAAAATGTCTTCAGTCCAGACCTTAGCTTCTATGATTCTGCCTTTGAAGTCCTTTTTCCTTCATTCTGTCCCTTTTCTGTCCCTTTTAGTCCAGGCTGGCAGATGTTCCATTCATAAGGATCTTGCAAAAACGTGTTAGTTTCACATGCAGCACACAGGGGCCCCAAACCATCAGACAGTAAGACATTCCACAGACCCTTCCTGCATTTCCAATCCTGACATGCAAGGAAATGGCTGACTGGTTCCATGTTTGGTTATATCCTCACACGAGGCACTCTTCTCTGGGGATTCGCTCTCCGGAAACTCAGAATTTCCCAAACCATCAATTTCTGGTTTCTTTGTGCCCAGTAGTTCAGTTCTCAACTTATCTCTTTCCTCTAGCATTTTACTATAACCTGCAAGGAGAAGCCAGGCCACACTTTCTACATTTAGTTTAGAAATCTCAGCTAAATATCCAAGCTCTTCACCTTCAAATTCTGCCTTCCATCCAATATTAGGACTCAATTTTGCTAAATTCTCTGCCCTTTTAAAACAAGGGTCACCTTTCCTCCCGTTTGAAATGACACATTCATCATTTCTATCTAAGGCTTCATCAGAAGTAACTTTAGGGTCAATATTTCTACCAACAGTCTGTTCAAAACAATCTAGGCCTTTTCTGTCAAGCATCTCACAATTCTTCCCTAATCTTCTCCTTACCCATTTACAAAGCTGTTCCCATATTTTTGGTATTTTCAATAGCAGCATCCCACTTTCTTGGTACCAAAATTTGTTTTAATTTGCTAGGCTGCTGGAATGCAATATACAAGAAATGAGGTGGTTTGGGGGGATTTATTTGCTTGTGAGCTTACAGTTCTGAGGCCATGAAAAAGTCCAAATCAAGGCATCATCAGGCAATACTTTCTCCCCAAAGATCAGCTGCCAGTAATCCTGGACTCTGCTGTCATATGGCAGGGCACATGCAGCATCTGCTGGTTTCTCCTTTCTTCTCTGGGTTTTCTTGCTTTGGCTTCTGGATTCCTCTGGCTTTCTCTCTTCTGTGGCTTTTCTCTCTGGGTTTCTCTCTCCATATTCATCCTGTTTGTATAGGGCTCCAGTAAGAGGATTAAGTCCCAAACTTGAGAAAAGTATATTTAAAAATTAAGGTGAAAAAAAACCCACCCTGGGCCATGCCCTACTGAAGTCCCACTTACAGTAGGTTTACACCCACATGAATGGATTAGCTTTAGGAATATAATTTTCTGGGGTTCATCCAGCATCAAGCCATCACAATGAGTTATTAGGGACTCCAGAGCTCTGAGTCTGGGCAGCCACTGAAAACCTAAGAATGTCTAATTTCATAAATATTTCTTAAACATAAATCTTAACTCACAGAATCTTTCCCAAGGAAATAAAGCAAAATAATAGGGCAACATTATATTCAAATATATTAAATGTAGAATTAATTAAAATTGTGAGAAGAGGAAAACATCCTAAATATCTTATCCATAGGTTACCCAGAAACCAGGAAGCCTTCCTTTACTCCACCTTCTCCTTCACCTTCTCTTTCTGTCCATTAGCTTTAGCGTCTTTCCTTTTCTCTCCATCCCCATCAATACTAACCTAGTCTAGGTCATCACTGTCTCTACCCTTAATTGTTAAAACCAGCTCCTGGCTCATTTATCCTGACTGCACTCCTGTTCCCTTATAATCTCTTCTCAGCCCTCTAGCCAGAGTGATCATTCCCTAATGAAAGTTTGATCATATCACTGTACACCTAAAATACTTCAGTAGCTTTCTACTGCCCTCAGAGCAAAGTCTAAACTTTTTTAAATGCCCACAAGTCCCTTGAGAATCTGACCCTACAGAACTCTCCAACCTCATCTCCCTCCATCCCTCTTGCTCAGTCTCCATGTTCCAGCCATATTGAACTTTCTGTCTCAGGTGTTCTATGATCTCTTTGCCTCTGGACTTTTACACATACCATTTCCTCTGTCTGGAATACCCACCCCACTACCCCTGCCCCAACACACACACACACACACACACACACACACACACACACAACTCCTAAATTTGACTAACTTCTATGGATCTTTAGGTCTCGACTTAGATTGGATTTCGTCCAGGAAATCTCCCCCACTTCTGAGAGCTGGGTCAGAAGTCTCACCTCTGTGCTTCCCCAGTACCCCACTCTTCCACATTGCTTAAAAGTGAATTATTTGGTTTTGTTTTTTATATATATACCCATAAACCTTTAACTCTATAAGGGCACAGACTTTACATGTTCTGATCATGTTGCATAATGGGTATGAAATCACATTTGTGAATAAATGAATAGTTTAATAAATTATATTACCTCCACAGGCTTAACGTATTTCTTGAGGTATTACAGAGGCACTAACAACAACAATGGTATATACAAAGGAATATGCATCATGAAGAAGACATTCTCTAAGTGGTGTATTTTTATCAGGTGTTGCCCACTCTACTGACCCAAATTTTTACTCTAATTAGTTAAGTGCCAGGTGGCATGTGTGTGTGTATACTTAGAAGTCTCTTTATAAAGTATTTTCTAAAAATTCCCCCCAAATCATAAAACCCACATCTATCTTGAAGACTGCACACACGGAAGTTTAAGGATATCTCTGCTATAGGCTTTGATAAAATTTTCTAATTTCCTTTCACAAGTACTTAGTGACAGTCTTTAGCCCTTGTGATAAACGAAATGCTTTATATTTGTTTCAGCCTAGATCTTCTCCTTTGGGTTCCATATTTTTGCCCCACACAGTTTTATCAGATCTTGCTGCTTTTTTATTTCTTTGTTATGCAATTGTTTTACCTTCTTTATCAATTTTGTTGTAAAAGTTTTTTCTCATCATCACCAACCTGTATTAATTATTACAATTTCACTGACTCGGATCCTCTCCTGCATTGTTCGTGACTGCCAACTCTCTTCCAAGATCACTGAGTTATTCCTGGGATCCCTAGTTATATCCCACATGAATTCACTCACAGGCTCTGGTTTTAATTCTACCCACTTTGAAATGTTCCTTTTCCCATGAAGCTACCATGGGAAAGTGTCTTACCATTGTCTCAACTGCCAATGCCCTCCAGAAAAGCACTAATATCCATGTCTATTGTGCTGTGTCTTTGGGCACCCAAAGCTGCCCGTCAAGTGCCAAACCATCCCTGAACTTTCTGCAGTCCCTAGTCAAGAGAAGGTCTGGCTAGCTCAGAGAAGCTCTACTTCATTCTTTGGAGGTTGTCCCTCTTGCACATTTTGTATCAGTTTTTTACATAGGCGCCAAAGCTGTATAGCTTTTGTGTCCATAGTACATAACTCTGTTGAATAAATCTGCCCCAGCTTCTGCCTACAGCCCCTAATCCCATGAGTTCAAGGACATTACATGGAAACCAACCTCTGAGATGCCATATGGTTCTCCCCATCCCATCCTTACCCCAAGTGTCCAAGTAAACCTCCATCCTGCTTCAGCCAAACTCTTTGAGTAAATAGTCTGCTTCTTGAGGGTCTTCTACCAGTTCAAAATGTACAGATTCAGTTTTGAAAACTGAGCCTAAGTTTTGGCACAATTGAGTCTTTCTGCACATCTGGAAGACTCCAACCTCCCTCTGATTACATAGTAATACACAGATTCTCAACTCTCCATTTTATTCCTCCTTAACCATCTATTTCTGATCTGAAAACACAAAAGAAAATGGATTCAGAGATACTCAAGATTCTCTCATGGTCATCTAAATATTTAGGAAAAATCCAGATAGACCAGAATATCAGTGGATTTCTCCCTCCTATCCATTCTGTGTAAAGTCAAATTCAAGGCGTATTGTTGTGCAGGCTGCAGATGCATCCTCTCCTCAGCATCCATGTCCCACTGCCTCTCTGTGGCCATTGCAAGCATGTCACTAAAAGTCTGATGTTATACGGTCAATCTATGCCTTATCAGATCTCAAAACCCACTCATACTATTTCTTCTACCTAGAATTTTCATCTCAAAATTTTAGTTGACTTTCAAATTTTCCTCAAAGTCTCACCTTTCCTGTGAAGACTAGTTTGGTTGCTCTTCTATCACTGTCTGTCCTCCTCTCCATATTTTCTAAGCAGAATAAATCACTCTTTCCCCTATTCTTCCACCATTCTTTATTTATACATATATATCACAACTCATATAAAGGGATCATAAGTATATATTTGTATGGTTTCTCTGAGAGTGACTTAAAGTCAGGGACTGTCTCTTATTGATCTCTTTAGCCATAGGGTTTGACTCTGTAAAAGGGTGTCAGTATATATGTATTAGATCACTAAGTGGATGAAAGAATGGGGTATTTCCTGAAAAATACACGAATGTATTCCAGTTTTCATTGCTTGTATTATTTCCTCATAGACACATTATATCCTTTTACTTACATGTAACTTACAAATTCTTTTTTGTATTGCATTTGCAAATCTACAGAAATGTGTCTCAGGGCACACATACAAGTGGGGACTCCCATCACAGTAATCTCATGTAGGCAGCTGCTTATCTCCCCTGCACTCCAAGTGTCAGAGAAAGCATTCCATTGTCAGTATCCCCTCATGTCTTGTACCAATACTTGCTTCTTTTCCTTTGCCCTCCTTTGAGTGCCCCAGTGCCTTTCATGATAGATATAGTAAAAATGGCACTAAACATCCTCTGCATTAATATTTCTCCAAATCATTTTGGCTTCCTTGTTCCTTATTGAAGTTCTCTGTTCCTTCTCTAATTCTGGTGCTTCCTACAGATTGACACTAGTTCATCTCCCACTGGGAGCTACTGATTAAAGGTCACAATGTCCTATGGACACCAGGTGGATATAATTTTACACTCCCTACTGCAAAACGGAGCAGAGTGGTTGCTCCCAGTGTTTTCCCATTTCCTTCAAAGTCTTGTTTTATCTGTCTCTCCTGCTTTGATCCTGGGCTCCCTTCCTCAGTCCCAGAACCTCCTCTAGAGATCAGCCTTCCCCATCCTCTCAAGACAGCCATCTTACCATGCCCACAGCACAATGCCTCACCTTTTGGTGAAAGCTACACTTTCTATTAGAGACACCATAGATATCTTGCTAACACCCTGGACACATATCCTAATCCAAATAGTCTCCAAATGATGTATTTTACCTCTCTCTTCAGGTGTAAAGCCTCTATATTAGTTCGGATTCTTAAAATAAAGACCATTATGAACATAATTTTGAACTGGGAACACATAAAATGCCACAACAAACATTAGTGCTTCTGGAGTGCCTTTAGTACACTAGGCCACATAGTCCTAAGGGAAAGAGTATTTCTTACTACCTATGCACAGGAAGAGAACCAAAAGATGTTCTAGGCATATTTTTTAACTAAATACTGAGTATGGATAAATCCAAGAGGGAAAAGAAAAACAACACAAGAGAAAATGACTCCTAAGAAATCTTCTGAGAGAGGGAAGAGTGACATCATCAACATGGTGACATAAAACCTCCCCTGGCAAAGTCTTCCTATAGAATCAACCAATAAAAGGACAAATACAACTTGCTTCGAACTCTGGAGGATGACAGAGACTGGAGAAGGATTCCATAAATGCTGAATTGGAAAAAAAAAAAAAAAAAAGAGGAAATTAATCACCAAAATCAGGTAGGAGATTTTCTTCCCAGCTCCGCCAGTCAAGACTTCTCCTCACTCAGTCCCCCACAGCTTGGGAGTCTTATAGAGGCAGCACAGCCCAAATCCCTCCTGCTACAGATGGAGACTATAATGCCACTCAACAGCAGCAAGTTAGAACTCCATGCATATCTAGGTACAGAGACACAAGTCTGCAGTGACCCAGGGCACAACACAAGTGGCTAAGGAGTATCACATATAGAAGTGCTCCCAGGGAGAGAGGAAGAGATTTCAGAACTGTTGGCAAGAGGAGCACACATTCAATCCAGTCTTTGTTTGTTAGACCACCTAAACACAAAATGGACCCTATTAGACTGACTCACTTTTTTAGATTGACCCCATCTGGGTCCCTGGAATGGAATACTCTAATGAGGAAGAAACCAGTTGCAGAAATGCCTCACAGAAAAAAAAAAGGGGGGGCGGGGTGATGGAACTGAACTGATGTAAGACAGGTAAAGGGGGCACTGAGTGAAAGAGAAAATTTAAACAAATCATAAGAACTGGGGAGAAAAGTCTCCACAAAAACAAACAGAACAGATCAAGATTCCTGGAGAAGGAACAGAGGAAAGGAAGCTTTCTCCTAGAGGTGAAACAATTGCACCAAAAGTACAGTTTTAATAATTGTACCACATGTCCAGAGCAAGAATCAGATGAAGAAGAGCTGAGAATATCTGAAAGTTAAATACAAGCTACAATAAAGATCCAGAATAAATTGTACCAAACATCAAAGAAAAGTCTTAACACAAAGCCAATTAACAATAAAACCCTAGGTAAGAGAGAAAAACTGACCTCCAGAGTTAACAGATCAAAATAATCAGATGCCTAGACATCAATAAAAAATTATAAGCCATCCTAAGAAACAGGAAGATAAGGTTCAGTCAAGGTAACAAAGTAATACTTCAAAGGAGACACAAAATTTGAAATAACCAATCAAAGAAATTCAAACAAATCTCCCAAATTAATTCAAGGAGATGAAGGAAAATATGGATATAAAACTAAATGATATTAAGAAGAGAATGTGTGAGCATTAAGAAGAATTTGAATGTTTAAAAAGAAAGATAACAGAAATTATAGGGATGAAAGGAACAATAATGGAGATTAAAAATATACTAGAGGCATACAACAGCAGCTTTGAACAGGCAGAAGAAATAATCAGTGAACTGGAAGACAGGACAATCAAAATCATACAGTCAGAAAAACAGATAGAGAAAAGAATAGAAAAATTGAGCAGTGTCTCCAGGATCTGAGTGACAGTATGAAGCATCCAAAATATGCATCTCGGGTATCCCAGAAGGAGAAGAGAAGGGGAAAAGGGCAAAAAGAATAGTTGAGAAAATAATTGCCAAAATTTTCCAAACTCTTATGAAAGATGTAAATATACACGTCCAAGAAGTGCAAAATTCTACAAACAGAATAAACTCTAATAGAACTATTCTGAGAATCATACTAGTCAGAATGTCAAATGCCAAAGAAAAAGAGAATTCTGAAAGTAGCAAGAGAAAAATGATTCGTCACATACAAAGGATCCTCAGTAAGACTAAGTGTGGAATTCTCATCGGAATGCATGGAGGAGAGAAGGCAGTGGTTTAATATATTTAAGGTACTTATGGGAAGCAGCAAAAGCAATGCTGAAAGGGAAATTTATTGCCCTAAATGCTTACATTAAAAAAGAAGAAAGAGCTAAAATCAAAGACCCACCTGCACACCTGGAGGAACTAGAAAAAGAATAGCAAACTATACCCAAAGCAAGCAGAAGGAAAGAAATAACAAAGATTAGAGCAGAAATAAATGAGAGAAATTTTAAAAAAGCAATAGAGAGAATTAACAAAACCAAAAGTTGGTTCTTTGAAAAGATCAATAAAATTGGCAAACCCTTACATAGATTGACAAAGAAAAAAATGAGAGAAGACACAAATAAATAAAATTAGAAATAAACAGGGGAACATTACAACTGACCCCACAGAAATAGAGAGGATCATAAGAAGATAGTATAAAAAAATTGTATGCCAGCAAATTAGATAATCTAGATGAAATGGACAAATTCCTAGAAACACATGAACAACCCACATTGACTAGAGAAGAAATAGACAATCTCAACAGACCAATTTCAAGTAAAGAGATTGAATCACTTATAAAAAACCTCCCCAAAAAAGAAAAGCCCAGAATCAGATGGCTTCACAGGGGAATTCTACCAAACATTCTAAGAAAAATTAATACCAATCCTGCTCAAACTCTTCCAAAAAATTGAACAGGAGGGAACACTACCTAACTCATTCTAGGAGGCCAAAATTACCCAAATACCAAAGCCAAATAAAAATACTACAAGAAAAGAAAATTACAGACCAATTTCTCTTATGAATATAAATGCAAAAATCCTCAACAAAATACTAGCAAATTCAATCCAATGGCACATTATTAAAACAATTATACACCATGACCAAATGTGTTTTATCACAGGTATGCAAGGGTGGTTCTACAGAAGTAAATCAATTAATGTAATATATCATATTAACAACAAGAAAAAAAGAAAAAAACCACATGATGATCTCACTTGATACACAAAAGGCTTTTGACACAAACCAGAATCCTTTCTTGATAAAAACACTTAGAAAAATAGGAATAAAATGAAACTTCATCACAAGAAAGTAAAGGACATTTATGAAAAACCTAAAGCTAGCAGAGAAACATGAAATAAAATTACATTTTATAAACAAACAAAAAACCCCAAAAAAAACAAACAACCTAATGCTAACATCCTATTCAATGGTGAAAGACTGAAATCCTTCCCTCTAAGATATGGAAAAGGAGAAGGATGCCCACTGTTACCACTGTTATTCTAACATTGTGCTGGAAGTTCTAGCCAGAGCAGTTAGGCAAGAAAATGGGGGGGGGGGGGGCGGGCGGAGGAAGGCATCAAATTGGAAAGGAAGAAGTAAAACTTTCACTCTCTGCAGATGATATGATCCTATCTCAAGAAAGTCTCAAAAAATCTACAATAAAGCCACAAGGTCTAATAAATGAATTCAGCAAAGTAGTGGGATACAATATCAATATGCAGAAAATCAGCAATGTTTCTATACACTAGTAATGAGCAATCTGACAAGGAAATCAAGAAAAACTTTCATTTACAATAGCAACTAAAAGAATCCAATATCCAGGAATAAATTCAACCAAAGATTTAAGTGACTTATTCATGGAAAACTATAAAACTTTACTATAATGAATAAAAGAAGATCTAAATAAATGGAAGGACATTCCATGCTCATGGATTGGAAAACTAATTATTTTTAAGATGTCAATTCTACCCAATTTGATTTACAGATGCAATGCAATCCCAATCAAAATTCCAACAGCCTACTTCACAGAAATGGGAAAGTCAGTTATCAAATTTATTTGGAAGGGTAAGGGGCCCTGAAGAGACAAAAACATCTTGAAAAAGAAGAACAAAGTAGTAAGAATCACGCTTCCTGACTTTAAAGGTTATTACAAAGCTATAGTGGTAAAAACAGCACAAAAGCAGATATATAGACCAATGGAATTGAATTTAGAGTACAGAAATAGACCCTCACCTCTATGGCAAATTGATTTTTGACAAGGCTGCCATGTCCGCTCAATTAGGAAAGAAACCAGTCTCTTCAATAAATGGTGCTAGGAGAACTGGATATCCATATGCAAAAGAATGAAGGAGAACCCTATCTCATGCCATAGGCAAAAATTAACTCAAAATGGATCAAAGACCTAAATATAAGAACCAAGACTATAAAATTCCTAGAAGATAATGTAGAGAAGCATCTTCAGAATCTTTTGTTAGGCAATGGTTTCTTAGACTTTACACCCAAAGAGCAAGCAACAAAAGAAAAAAATAGATAAATGGGTTCTCCTCACAATTAAAAACTTTTGTGTGTCAAAGGACTTTATCATGAAAGTGAAAAGACAACTTACTCAGTGGGAGAAAATATTTGGACACCACATATCCAATACAGATTTAATATCCAGAATATATAAAGGAATCCTACAACTCAACAATAAAAAGATAAACCACCCAATTAAAAAATGGACAAAAGACTTGAACAGACATTTATTTCTCCAAAGAGGATAAACAAATGACTAAAACACACATGAAAAGATCTTCAAAATCACTAGCTATGAGGGAAATGCAAATCAAAACCACAATGAGATACCATTCCATATTCACTAGAATGGCTACTATTTAAAAAAATGAAACAGAAAATTCCAAGTGTTGGCAAGGATGTGGAAAAATAGGAGCACTCATTCATTGCTGGTGGGAATGTAAAATTGTACAACCTCTGTAAAAGACAGTTCGGCAGTTCCTTAGAAAGTGAAGTATAGAATTACCATATGGCCCAAAAGAAAGCAGGGACTTGAACAGATATTTGCGTAATGACATTCACAGCAGCATTTTTCAAAATTGCCAAAAGATGGAAGCAATCCAAGTGTCCATCAACAGATGAATGGATAAATAAAATGTGGTATATACCTACAATGGAAAATTATCCAGTATTAAAAAGGAATAAAGGGAGTGGATGTAGTTCAGTGGTTGAGCGCCTGCTTTCCATGTATGAGATCCCGGGTTCAATCCCTGGTACCTCCTAAAAAAAAAAAAATATTTAGCTCTGATACATGTGACCACTATGGATGAATCTTGAAGACATTATGTTAAGTGAAATAAGCCAGACACAAAAGGACAAATATTGTATGATCTCACTGATATGAAATAATTAGAACAAGCAAACTCGGAGTTAAAATTTAGAATATAGGTTACCAGTGGCTTCATTGGCAGTGGGGAATGAGGAAATAATGTTTAAATTGTACAGAATTTCTATCAGGTTGATTGTAAAGTTTTGAAAATGAATGGTGGTGATGGTAGCACAATACATAGTGAGTATAATTAACAGCACTGAATTCTATATGTGAAGTGGTTAAAAGGGGAAATTTAGGCCATATGTACATTATTAGGATACAATCCTGGTTTAAACAACAGCAGTTTATTGACTCATAGTTTTGGGCTAGGAAAAGTCCAAATTCAAGGCATCATCAAAGGTATGCTTTCTTCCAGAAGGCTGTGGCACTCTGGGGCAGACTGCTGGCAATCCTTGGTCCTTGGCTTCTGTCACATGGTAAAGCACATGGCAGCCTCTACTGTCTTCTCAGTTCCATTGACTTCCAGCTTCTGACTGCTCCCAGTGGCCTTTATCTCTCTGTGACCTTCACTATGCTTATAAAGGACTCCAGTAATCTTGATTAAAGCCCACCCTGATCATTTTGAGCCACATCTTAACTGAAGTAATATTTTAAGGAGATCTTATCTACAATAGGTCCATTCCCACAAGAATGGATTAAGTTGAAGAATGTATATTTCACTGGAGTACATAGCTCCACACCACCAAGTGGATAAAATGGATATTTTAGGTTGTATATATGTTATGAGAATAAAGATTTTTTTAAAAAACCTTAGTACTGTACAGCACAAAGAGTGAGCTCTAATGTAAATTATGGGCTATAGTTAATAGTATAACTATAATAATATTGCCTCAACAATTGTAATAAATGTGCCACACTAATGGAAAATGTTAATAATAGGGGAAAATGGGCAGGAAGGGTGAGAAGAATGTGGGTATATGGGAACTCCACTTTCTGCATGATTTTTCTGTAAACTTTCAACTGCTCTAACAAAAAATAAGTAAATAAATAAACCCTCCAGGTTTGATTGTTTATGAAAAAAGTCAGTGTCATATGGCTCACTTTTCTCTCAGGAAGAAGCATACATCCTTTGGTGATGATGAAGACTGAGGAGGGAAAGGAAGTCCAGTGTCCCCAGGACAGCACTACAGTGGATAAAGGCTAAAAAAGCCTTCAGAGTTTGAGACATAGGGCTTGAGAGATGTAATTGCCAGGAGGTGCCCTTCAGAAGTGCTGTTCTCTGTGAGGATCACAGTGACTGGACTATAACTGGGGCTTGAGGAACACCTCATCCTGTACCTCATATTCAGCGCCCACCAGTCCAGGACATTAGGACTGCAAGTCTCACCATGGTAAATGAATCTTACATGTTCATGACTCCAATGTCTCCCACCAAAGACTGGTTCTCATCAAAAAATGCCACCCCCCAAAAGGAATCCTGCTCCTACCCCAAGAAAATGCTTGCCTCTGTCCCCACAGAGTATCCCTTTTTCAGACTCTTCCTCACCATGGACTTCCCATCTACCCCAAAGCTCAACAATCCCTGAGGTGGACTTCCAGATCACACAGATGCACAGCAAAGCAAGAAAGGCTCAAAGACTGAAAAAATGTGGTCATCCCATTCAATAAATAAGTCACTATATCAGTCTTTTCCCCTCATATCTTTTCCCTCATGAAGGGACTTACTATCATATGTCCAAGTGTCCCAAAAAAAGGCTGCCCTAGAAGGTGAGATCAGTGTTGACCTGAACTGATTGGTGAAGGCTGCTATTGGTTTCTTTAGTTGTGCTTATCTGGTTACACAAGAATTTCTCTCTCTCACTCTCAGGAATACAAAAGCCTTTTTTTGCTTTTGTCTATAGAAGAAATAAAAGGGCAGAAATAAGAAATTGAATTGTCTATTATATTTCTAAAGGACAGGATTGGAAAGTACAGAATCATTTCTCCTCTCAACCAACATTTCTGGGTATAGTCAGTTCCATTCACCCTCTCCCTAGCCCCTACAGAGCAGAACAGATTTCAGGCATAGCCTGGGGCTGCAACCTGACAGCTGGGCAAAGGCCTAGCAGGGCTGATATTAGAGAGCCAGGAAACCATGAGGATTTTTCCATGTTCACTCTTGCTGCCATTTTTCTCTATGGTGAGGACGTTGGTGGCTGAATTCCCAGGATCTTGATTCCAGATATCAGCTAAAGTGTGACTCATTTTCCAAAACTGCCTCTGTAGGCTTTGTTTTGGGGCAAAGAGGGCAGGATCATCCCCAAACTGGGAAATTGAGGTGAGTTATTTATTAGAGATTTCAAGTATTACCAGAGTTCCAAATTGCTATAGCCATGATTGGAATCCTGGGAAAAATTCATTCCACCCACCATGTTAAGGAAATTATTCAAAGTATAAAAACACTTTATTTAACCAGTGTGATGGTTAATTTCATGTGTGAACTTGGCTAGGTTATGGCATCCAGTTCTTTGGTCAAGCAAGCATTGGTCTGATTGTTAGTGTGAGGGTATTTCAAAAATGGATTTAGGGAAGTGGATGTGGCTCAAGTGATTGGGTTCCCACCTACCACATGGGAAGGTCTCGGGTTCAGTTCTCAGTGCCTCCTAAAGAAAAGACGTGCAAACACAGAGAGTACACAGCAAATGGACACAGAAAGTAGACAGCGACCACAAATAATGGGGGGGGGGGGGGGAATAAATAAAATAAGTCTTTTAAAATAAATAAATGGATTTAAATTATTACTCATTTGATCGCATTTATAGCTGATTGAATCTATAATCAACAAAGAAGATTGCCTTCAGCCCTGAAAGGAATCTCCTCATCAAATCAGTTGGAGACCCTAAAAGGAGAACTGAGGATTTCAGCTTTCAGAAGAAATTTCTATCCCTGCTTCAGACGGCCAGATTCTCCTGGGGAAATCAACATCATCTTCATCAGAGTTTCCAACTTGCTGCCTACCCTACAAAATTCAGACTTGTCAATCCCCACAATCGTGAGTTAATTCCTATGATAAATCTACTAATATTTACATATGTATCCTGTTGGTTCTGTTTCTCTGCAGAACACTAATACACCCAGACATTATTTAGAGATGTAAACAATTAGAAATAGACTAAATACTCATTCTGTCCACTGATTCAAGCCAGAAACTTCTCAAATGCTTTGTCTCCTTAACATCCAATTGGCTCTTCCCTTTAGCACTTCTCACATCTATCCATGTCTCTCCAACACTACTGCCTTAAACCTAGTCCAGTTGCCATCATCTCCCACCTGGATTTGCAACAAACCTCTGGTTGGTGTCTTCACAGCCATCCTGTTCACCTCCAAACCAGTTTTCACAACCCAGCTAGATCAACTATTCTGAAAATTATAAATAAGTTTTCACACTTGAAACATTCCAATGGCTCCCTGTATTAGGATTTGCATTCATCTGCATGAAACAGAAACTGGATCACAGAGGTTTAATCAAAGGAGGCTTTATTCACCTCATTCCTAAGAAGTCTGCAAGGGGGAGAAGGTGTTCAGCACTAGTACTGTGTCTTCACAAAACCATTGGGAAGTAAGATTGTTCTGTCTTTCTGCTCTACCATCCGTAACAATGACCTCTAGTCATCATGCCATTCCAGGTGGAAGAGTAAGGAAATAAAGCAGTGGCAACTGCAGACTTCTCCTTGATATCAGTTGTCCAGAACTGGGTCACAGCCACTCCTAATGCCAAAGAAGGCTAAGAAGTTGAGTATTTTAACTTTCTGGTCACTGTAGAAAAGTAAGGCAAGAAAGAATGAGATTGGAATGGATGTTAAATGAGCCAAACCCTTTTTACTCTAAGGTCATAAACATGGATTGCAAACTTCTTGATGATCTGGGCCATGTGGAATCCTCTAGCTTCCTTTCTTTTCACACCCCACCTTCAACCTCAGGGTCTCAGGCCTGTTCATCTTTCAATTCTTAAGATGCCATTTTCTCTCTTACATATTTTGCTTATGTCTTCTATCCATTCTGACACACATTCTCTTTTGACTAGCTAACTCTTGCTCTTTTTCTGTTCTCAATTTACATGCAACACTCTCTAGGAATGATTTCTACATCTCCCAACTCTACATTGTGACCCTCCCACTCTGTCAACTGTGTTGAAATTGGCTGTTGACTTATGCATGCTGCCACCACAATAAAGTCTTTGATCATGCCCTCTCTTGTTCACCACTATGTTCTCAGTGTCTACTCTAGAGTTTGTCACATGGTTAGGAGTAAGTCACTATTTATTAAATAAACAAGGCAGGGTAGGATACTCACTGGGGTAAAGATTCATGATTGCTATTCCAAGCAAGTAGCATTGAGTTGAGCTTCCTTGTCTCAAAGGAAAGTTTGTAACAGCAAACAACCAAAGCTGTTGAAGATATTTCCCTATCTAACAGTTTTTTTCCAAAACCTTGACCTCTTGTAGAGATTATGTTGGGAGTTGGAGGAGGTAGAGACATGGAGACATTCAGCAAGAATGAAGAGAACACACCAGGCTTGGAGAGAAGCAGAGGCTGGCAGAACTGGTGAGTATCTGGACCCTGGCTCCACTCTCTGACAGCTCTCTGAAAAGGGAGAAGGGTCTCTGAGAGGGTGGCTGCAAAATATACCTTAAGATTTCTAGGACTCCCAACTTGGACCAAGACTTCTGTGGTCTATTAAGCAGAAGCAGCAGAGTTAGGAACTTCAACGGTCCAGGAGGGCTTAGACAATGGGCATCTCAGCAGTAGTCAGTGAACCTCCTTGATGTTTAGGTGTTAGTGTAAGACTCCTGTTAGCTTTGCATGACCTAGGGAAATCTGGGAGGAAGTCTCAGTAATGACTAAGTTAGAATTTGTCTACACTTCTTGGGACCAAACCCCAGAGACTTATTTAATATTATTTAAAGCAAATAGAGATGTGGCATTTCGTGCTCACCTGAGTTTATTTAATAAGATTTATATTACCACAAAAATGGATGGCTTGGTGATTTATGCTGCATACATGTGATGGATGAAACAATAAGCAATCATTCAAACTAACAGTGGCAAACCCAGAGAGAAATAAGTTCACAATGATAAAGTTCTGTAAATGGTGCTTATTACCTGGTTTTATTCTCTCTGGACAACCCCATTTTAATATAAAAACCTGGATCCATTCAGTCAAGGTCTCTCAATACAAGAATACCTAAAAGATCTTTGTCAAATATCCTTAAAAAATATAACAAATGGACCCATTGAGAGTGACTGAACTCACATTCTATAATGAGAACAATATGCTGATTGTATATATACAACCATAATCACTTGGCTTTTCAGGTTAGACCACAGGTGCTGATTTGCCTGTTCTGTTCTAGCTTACTGAGGAATTTGTGAGAGTCCTTAATCTCTGTAAGATAAATGGGCTAGTGCCTATTCTGGTTCCATCTAGACGCTCTTTTCTGAGTCCCCGGATACCCTGAAATCCCATGCAATTTGATCTATCTCTTTGCTTTGATGACTTAATTATGAAACCTCAGTATGTGCTTATGTATCAGCTCAATATAAAGCTTTGTAGCACTCAGTCTTTATTGATTTTTCCATATCATCTGAGTTTTCCCAGGCATTGCCAACCTGGGAAAGAGAATTGAAATGCATTAACTGAAATAGTTCTTGGCCTTCTCCAGGGTCACACTCAGTTATTTCTGTGGGCCCCTAGTGGTACTTAAATGAGTTCAGTCCCCTCTCAAACTATTATTGTTATCCACTTGCTGCCACCATTGACTCTGTGAAACCCCTGATGTTTATTCCAGGGTGCTAGTTCCAGGGCTCCTAATCTGACCTTACCAGATGCCAAGGCCAGATGCTCTTTTCAGTCCTCAAGCCAGTGGGGCTTTGCTATCTTCTCCCAAGAAATGATAAAAACTGGTCTCTCACCAATTCAATGGAGCATGACATCTGCATGGCTTGTCCTCCCTTATGCCTCTGAATCCTCCAAAACTATAGCTTCTTT
This sequence comes from Tolypeutes matacus, assembly GCA_026826555.1. Taxonomy (NCBI): domain Eukaryota; kingdom Metazoa; phylum Chordata; class Mammalia; order Cingulata; family Chlamyphoridae; genus Tolypeutes; species Tolypeutes matacus. The sequence continues at coordinate 1,102,102 of JAKSZT010054307.1, forward strand.
GCCTTCTATTTGAAGGTCCAAATATCTAAAAGGCTCAAGAATGAATCCCTGGAAGCCAACCAGGAAATAAAATCCTAGATCCACTCTAAGCTATTTTCTTATATCCAGTCTTCCGCCCCACCCCACCCCCAAATGTCCCAAGTAAGTAAATCTCTTCTCTTTAGGGCATAAAGTTCTTGTACAAATTAACTACTCTTCATTCTGCTTTTATTCCATTACCCATGTCCTAATCCCATTTTATGGTCTTTGCTATATATGGAAGGCCATAACTTGCTCTCATATTACAGTAGACCAGTTGTTTTTATACCCCCAATCTCAACCATCTATTTCTGCCTATTTCTAAACCACAGATGCAAAAACAAGATGTCTTTTCTGATGATCAGGATCCCCTAAGATTTACATAAAGCTTTAGGTAAGATTTGCAGAGTATGTATGGTTTTCTCTCTCCTATCGTTCTTGTAATTAAGAGCTATAGGTGGTCATATGGGCCTTTTCTTTGTGTTGTTTTCTATGCTTAATTGGGCAAACTGGAAGGATCTAAAAATTACATCTCAGATCCTCAAAACACTGTAAATTGATCACAAAATATTGACTCTTTTATTTTAAGAAACAAAGTCCTGCTCATCATTTTCTTCTCAAATATTCATCATTCAAAATATTATTACCTTTGAATACTTCCTTGACTCTACTTCAATCACAATCTTCCCTCCCTCATTTCAAAGGTAAAATAAATCACCCCTGGGAGGCGGCTGTGGCTCAATCAGTGGGGCTCCCGTTTACCATATGGGAGGCCCCGGGTTCGGTTCCCAGGGCCTCCTGGTGAGGGCAGGCCCGCCCGCGTGGCGTGGTTGGCTGACCCGGCGAGCACAAGCAGCAAGGGGGGGGGTAAATGACTGAATAAATAAAATCTTAAAAATAAATAAATAAAATAAAATAAATCACCCCTATAGATCATTGTTCACTAATCTGTTACAACAGTCTCATTGGAATATAGTTGCTGTGTATGTCTTTCTCACCTGTGAACTACATGTACTGAAGCTTTCATCTTCACTCATTCATGTATTCATTCATTCATTTATTCAATAAATATTTTCTTTCACTATGTGCCAGACTCTGTTCTAGGCTCCATTTATCAGTTCTCTATCTCAAGAGACATTAAATGATGAGATTTTCCTTGAGCAAAGAGGAAGAAAAAAGTGTTAATTTTAAAAATAAATCATTGACCAGCCCCCTAAAGAACAATCTTCCGTTCTTTGGTTGCTTCCTCCTAGTACTTCTGCCATGACACATCACATTGTCCTGCCAGTCTATAATCCTTCTTATCCCTCCAAATCCCTTAAAGTGAAAAACCACCATAAAACAATCTCTATATAGGAAATGATAACTGGATCTGGTAGCTCCAACTCTAGATCCCTGAGATACATATTCCCAAGAGTTTCTCTCTGTCACCACTGCCTAATAATCTCAGGGGCTCCCCTTCCCCAACCCCATTTTACTAAATCCCCAAAATAGACATAAATCTTTCCTCTAATTCTCCATGGCACAGTTAACCCATAGTGTTATATTTAATAAAACTTTACTAAGTTCTCAAAGACAAAAATAACCCAAAGTAAAACTTAGATCTGATGACTGGATATGACTATTCTCAGAGACCATAGGTTCTGGCTTATCTTCCCCAGATTGCTCCCATCTATTTCTCTCCCAACCAAGGAATTCTCCATGGCAAAAGTCAAGGAATATCCTGAAACATTTCCTAAAATGGGAAAGAATTTCCTCCCTTTTCTGCTAAGCTCTACATTCTAAGTACATCTTCCTGTGAGGTAAGACCTCCCTTTTCCCAGAATGATCAACACTGGGATTTATCTAGCCCCATTTTGAAAGGATCAGTATACTACCTTTATGTGTTGCTTTACCTTTGGGCCCAACCTTAGAATATAATAGTCCCATTTCAGAACAAGAGATAAGCATACAATTAGGGGAGGGAGAGAACAGGATATTTTCCTTACTCAATCAACTCCTGTGTCCTGCTTTCTCATCCAGCTCCTCTGGTTACTCTATTTCCCTCATTTCCTCCTCTCTACCTTGCCCCTTGACTCTCAACTTGCCTCAGACTTGTTTTCTCAGTTTTGACTTCAAAACACTCAACCAAGAGTTATTGATGAGAAAATTCAGCTTGTACCTAAAGCACAACTGGGAAGCTGGGGAAGAGGCAGTGGTAGTGGGGCAAAGGCAAGTGAGACTGATGCCTTAAGGTCAAGTGCTTCCAGTTTAAAGAGATTCTCTGCTCTGCAACCTGCCGTACCCTCAGGCTCCACATCATCCATACCTTTGGAGTTTGATTCCCAAAGGAACTTAATCAGTCGTGGAAGCATGGGCAGGAAGAAGATTGACAATCCCTTTCCACCTGCAACTGCTCATCCGAACACGTTCATGAGGGGGAGCAGTAGTAAAAACCTGTTAGACAATCAGTCTCAAAAAGAGCAATGGAGGGAAGCGGAAGTGGTTCAATCGATAGGGCTCCCGTTTACCATATGGGAGGCTCCGGGTTCAATTCCTGGGGCCTCCTGGTGAAGGCAAGCTGGCCCATATGGCTCGGTGAGCTGACACAGCAGGACAACCCAACAAAGGGAGACAAGAAGACACAGAAAAATGCACAGCAAATGGACACAGCGAGCACAAGCAGCAAGGGGGGGATAAAGAAAGAAAGAAAGAAAGAAAGAAAATCTTAAAAAAAAAAAAAGAGCAATGGAGAGATGCTTGAGACTGTGAAGCTGCTAACAGGAGGCATGGATGTGGAGAGGAACAGCACTGAGACAGACTGAAACTCCCTCCCTCCCTTCCTTCCTTCCTTCATCAAATCTTTCTACGTGATTCTCAGCTTGCTTCAGAAAATAAAAAATAGCAATAGTAATCAAAACATTTGCAAAAATCTGTGGACCAGAGAACTCCAAAAATTGTTTAAAACAAAAACAGTGCTACCCTGGGGAAAATACTCTTCATACTTTTGAAATCTTTAGAGCAACTTTAAGGCTTGTAAATACACAGAACAAATATTTTTTTAAAAATATATTTTTTTAAATATTTAAAAAATACTATTGAGTAAAAATTACTATTTCTTTTCACTTTCAAAATATAAAGAACAAAATAGACAAAATTGCAAATTTAAAAGGAAAAAAGGCACTAAAAATAGATAAGAGGGGACTTATATTCCTTAAGAATCCATGGATTGCATCACAAAGCAAACATACCACAAGATGAAAGTTTTTACAGGTTTTGTGTTTTCTCCTAAAATGAGTGCATATTTTGCATTCTAATTTCCAATATATTGATTTTTTCATATTCAAATGATGTTTAAAATTACTTATAATTACATTAAATAGCCCAACCACGGGCAACCTATCTTATTAGGCCTGCAGGTAAGAGACTGGTATGCTAAGCATTTCATTTTCCAGATCTGGGCTGAACTGAACTGAACTGACACTTGATAAATCAGATTCAACAGCCAGGCAAGTGCTCTTGTCTGTCTTGGTACTATAGTATTTCAAGAGTCTAGGCCCACTCATGTGGATACAAACAGAAAGAATTTTTTGTGGTAGTGGTTTTATATTTTATGAGGAGTAAGGATGCTTGTTTGGTTGGTTTTATGCTTTATTAGGTCTGTCAGAATAATCACCAAGGTGAGATGCTCAGAATATTGCCAATGAGGTATGAACATTTTCAAGTTGCACTTGGTGGAAATTTTGATCAGCATGTCTTCTTACTGAAAATTAAGCAGTTTTCTTAAACTAAAATGCTTCTGATCCACTGGTCAGTTTATTTTACCGTTTTAGAAAAATACTTGTCAATGGAATTTACTTTCAGTAGAGAAAGATGGTAATGATGTTGTTCTTTATTTTACCACCAAAGTTATAATTTTCATCACATCCACATGAATAACGAATTTCAAATGACTCAACATCTCCACAATCAACTTTCTTTAATCAATTCTTTAATCAAATCTTAAACACCATTTTCATTTCTGTATCCTTTAATAGTTTTGACTTGTGGTTGTTTACTGAAAGACTTCAGGCTTTTAAAAGGTTGCTAATAAGTCAAATTTATGACCCTTTATCAATTATTAAGATAAAAATTTAATCAAGTCACCCTATCCAGATATTAACCTTTCTGAAGACATCTTGTTTCCTACACAGTTAAATAATAAGTCTTTAAACTTACTTACTAGGACAAATCTTTAAATTATAAACTCTGATCAACATGATCTGCAGCTAATTTGCAAACTCTGACCAACTTGTTCCAGTATGAATACATATGCCTGGTAGAAAAAGGAAAACATTTCAAAGCCACTTCTCTGTTCATAATAAATGTATCTAAAGATAATGAATAAAAAAACTAAAAATTAAACTAAATATTTAATTTAAGACACTTTGGAAAGAAAGTTTGTCCATTACAAAAATTTCCCAAGTATGAAAAATGATTGTGCAAAAATGATAACCAACCCTAAATAAAATAACTTACTTTGAGTCAAATAATTTTAAAAGCAAAACTATAAAAATTGTTTCACATTTTTACAGGAAAAAATTATATTTTAAAAAATGGGTACATGTTAATATTCTTCAGAAGATGAAGTATGGAGTTTCCAAAAGTAAGAATGCAGCTAAGTGTGCAGATTTTTTATATGAGAAAAAATGATTTATGCACATTTATTTATACACTGTACTAAAACTTATATTTGAATAAGCTTCCAAGAATACTCTAAACCTTTTCACCTGAATGCTGCTGTTTATTTCCCATTCATTAGTTATGATACTGGATAGTTTTGTTATCTTCTCTGTTTAGTTCATGAGGGACAATTTCATGTCTGCTATACACCTCACTGATTACTGATTTTCTGAATTTACCTGAGTATCCTACTTATTTTCAGTGATTTCATACTTATACTGTAAGTTTCCTGATTAAACAACTGATCCATAACCTCACTTGAAAATATAATTTTTAAATGTTCATAATTTTAAAAGGAAATGAAGAATGACAGTAAAATAACAAAATTCAGAATGGCAGTTTGTGTTATTGAAGCTAAACAAACTAAACATGACTATGGATAAATATTTGATTAAATGAAATTGTGGCAAGAAATTGAAGTAAACTGTGGAAATTGTGCATGTTATAGAAAGAAAAAGAGAGCAAAGAGCAAAAGAAGTATAAAGCTTGTCTAAGAATCTAGCTATGCTAAGATATGTGAAATTTCATCTCCTCCCTCTCACTCAGGATGGTTGGTCCAACCTGAACTAGTCTGTCCCATTTCCTGGATACTTGAACTTACTAGGACAAAGATATGAGGTAATATATATATTAAACTTCCCCTCTGGGGTATGTCTTGCTACTTCCTCAAATAAAATGGCCAAAAAGTCTGGAATATATAAGTCTTGCCTAATAAAAAAAAAAAAAAAAACAGTATAATAAGCCAAGCCCTCAACCTTAATGCTTGCACCAATGAATCTTATTCCTGTAATAATGAATGTAAGCCTAATTATAATTAATGCCTAGAGCTACCTCCTGAAAACCTCCTTGTTACACAAGTGTGGCTTCTCTCTAAGCCAAACTCTACAAATACACTCACTACCTTCCCTCCAACATGGGACATGACTCCCAGGGATGAGCCTCCTTGGCACCATTAATCAGCAATGCATTCAGAGAAAGACCTTGATCAAAAGGGAGAAATATTAAATAAAAGAGTTTTTATAGCTAAGATATTTGAGAATGAGTCAAGAGGTCATTTGGGAGGTTATGCTTATGCAGGTCTCAGTCTGATTTCACAAACTGCCATAGTAAACAAAGCCTCAAACAAAAGTGCTCCTGAGGGTCCTAGGGATTTCCAGACACCAAAGGCAAGGCACACAGCCACATGGAATCAACACCCCCCTCAGCAGACTCTATCAGAGAATATATGAAAAACTATTTTTGCAATATAGCATAGTTATACTCATTTATAAATTTCCTAATCATAATTCTTCTAATTCTTTTAAGTATATTTCTTGGAGATATAAATCCCTCAGATTGTTCCTGTGCTAATTGAGCCCTGAAACCCAGAAGATATGAGGCCAGCTCTTCTCCAGTTCTATAGGGGAAACATTGAATATGTTTGAATGTTACACCCATACTATGGATTATTGTGTAGCTCTTAAAAATAATGAGATAAGTCTGCATGTACCATTCAGGAAAGATGTTCATGGAAAAAAGCAAGTTGCAGACCAGCGTGTGCAGCATAATTCCATTTTCCAACACAAATACAATTTTATGTATATGAATATGTAAATAGTAGGTAGATACGTAAATTGATATATCTGTATAAAGTCAAGATAAATTGGGAATGCTGTTAACAGTGTTGTATTAGTCAGGGTTCTCTCAGGAAACAGAATCAGCAAGAGATATCTATCAATAATATGAAATTTTAAAAGAGTCTCTCACGCGACCGTGGGGATGCACAAGTCCAGGTTCCGCAGGCAGGCTGCAAACCAGTGGCTCCGATGAAAGCCCGATGAAAGGTTGTTGATGAGTTTCTGGGAGAAGTTGTCTGTCCAAGGACGAGCTGGGAAAATTCTCTCTGAATGTTGAAATCACTTCCACTTTTAAGTCATTCAACTGATTGAATAAAAGCACCACCCATTGATAATGTAATCTCTCTGATTGATGCAGATGTAATCAGCCATCCACACTGTAAACTCACTGGTGATTGAAGTCCATAAATGCTCTTGCATTACAATTAGCCCAGTGCTTGCTGGAACAAACACCTGGACACAACTACTTGGCCGAGTTGACACATTAGCCTAACCATCACAAGTGTTTACCTCTGAAAAGTTACAATAATTAGGCAGAGGTAGGAATTTTCTATTTTTGTTTTATTATAATATTTTTAAAGTGATGGGATTATATCAATCACTGTTCCCTGTAGAAAATAGAAACCAATCTAAATATTTTAAGTGGGAAAAAATTAGTTATAGGGAATTCGTTTTTGCAAAATCATTGGAAGAACTCAGAAAGTAAACGTGGCTAGCCTCCAGAATGGAATGACCTCCAGAACAATCAAGAAGTGAAGAAGTGACATACAAGCATCTCCTTTGATACCACCACTGGACCTCTAAATTCAAGAACATAATTCCACAGACACCATCCCACTGGGGTCAGAGAGGCTGAATCAAGAAGAAGTGGCAGCTGTTTCTTAACACCCAGGATACTGGAGAAGGAACACTGGGATGCTGGTGTAAGGAAATCCCATGTCTTCATGATCTTCTTAACCAGCAGAAACTGTGTAAAAGAGGGGAGGAAGAAGGTGTCCACCTCAATTCCATCTTCCAAATTTCATGTGAGTTCACTGAATTGGCAGGACCTGATGCACATCCAAAATCCTAGCTTCAAAGGAGCTTGGGGAATTTGGTGTTTAGTTAATCATTATTCCAATAGAGAAGGTGGAATAGAGATTGAATGGAGCACTCCACAGGATTCACCACAGGGATTATGCATAAAAGTTACTTTGTTGTACCTTTGAATATTTTGCCTTGGAAATATGCCCATGATGCTTTTTAACTAAAAAGAATATGTATAAAAACTCACATTAACCCATTTTTATGAGCAAAGCACACATATGCACACATATTGTGGGTACACTTAGAAAAATACTAAAAAGATTCAAGCTGAAATGTCAAAAGTTGTTTTCTTACAGAGTGTCTTAGTTTGCTAGGGTTACTGTAACAAAGTACCACAAGCAAGGTGGTTTAAAACAAAAGAAATTGACTGTTTCACAGTTCTGGAGGCTAGAAGTCAGAATCAAGGTGTCAACGGAAGTCCGTAGGGTTTTGGCAGTGAACTGACAGCAATGCACAGTGTTCTTTGGCTTGTGGCATAACTTAATCTCAGCTTCCATCATATGGCTGTCTTCTCTGTCCATCTACGTGCAAATTCCTTCTTTTTATAAGGACACCAGTCATATTATAGGAAGTTCCACCCTAATTTAGTTTGGCCTCATCTTTTTTTTGTCATTTGAATTGTCTTTATTTCTATAGAGCCATATATCCTCCTCACCAAAGAAGGAGGAAAATTGAGAGAAAGGCAGAGGAAACATGCCAGTCTTTGCAGCTTCACCCAGTTATGGGGATGGGTGACCAGCCTGGCAAGTAGGGATAGCAGCCCCCTCCTCTTGTCTCCAAGATGGCTCCTAGCAGCCTTTGTAAAATAGCAATGTTATGTTACTCAGTTAACACAAAATAATAACTACAATAACAATAAATCTGCTTTAGTCAGCAGTCACATTCCTTATTTTTGTTAATGCCTCAGTCTTGAGGGATTTGAGACAATGTCTACTCGGAATGCTTGGCTGGGAAGGGACATAGATATTATGGGGCAGAGGAATGGAATTATTTTGCTTGCAGTTGAAGATACTCCTTGCTTTCAGGATAGGGCTGGTCCATCATTATCATTTTTTTAGTTGTCCAAACTTTGAACTTATTGTTGTAGGGCAGATTTCTATAAGCAGAATTACTGAGTTAAAGAATATAAGCATTTCAAATTTTAATAGATACTGTCAAATTAAATTCCAAAAAGCTTCTACAAATTTACACTTAAACACAAATACTTGAAACTACATATTTTCCCAAACCTAGTGATAATTAAATATTAAGAATTTTTACAAATCTAATAATACAAAATATAGTGTGCTATTGTTGTCTTTAAATTGCAATTATTGGATTACAAGTAAGATTGCATAATCTTTAAATGTTTACTGGCCATCTCAATTTATTTTCTATGATTGTCCTTTCCCAGGTACCATTTGCCCATTTAATTTATTCTTTTCTGTATATTAAAGATATTAGCTTTTTGATACACACATGCATACACACAGACACACATGTAGAGAGAGAGAAAGAAAGAGTAGAGAATATTTTTTCAGCATTGGTTTTTGTTTATAGTGTCTGTATATAGCACAGGTTGGTATAGTCATAGGTTTCCTGGGTTGCTTAGAAAAGTCTCCATAACCTTGAATTTTATAAATATTTTCCTAAATTTTCTTTTGATACTTGTAGTTTTGTTGTTTCATATATAAATATTTAACCCATCAAAATTTATTGTAAATATATTGTTAGAAATTGAGATTTAACTTCATTTTATTCCAAATAGACAACAGCTCTAACACCAATTATTGTCTGAGCCATCTTTCTTCCACTGAGATGAATTTCTATATTATATATATATCTGGCTCTGGCTCTGAATTCTTTATTGTGTTTCACCGGTCTATTGTCAATTCCTATGCGAATGTCATATTTATTTGATTCCAGTGGCTTTATGGATAGTATATATCCTGATATATATCAAAAACAAATTCCAATTACTATTCTTTGTCTTTATTTCCAAAAATTTCTTGGCATTTATTACATCTTTATTCTTCAACATCAATTTCAGATTTATTTTGCCTGATTTAAATAAAATGATTTAAATTTTATTCAAATCATATTAAATTTATATACTAATTTAGGAATGATTGGCATCCTTGGAATGATGGAGATTTTTAAAATATGAAGTCATCCCATCCAGGAATATGACATGTCCCTCCAATTTATTCCTGTCTTGTCCTTCAGTGTGAACTCATTTTTCCCTTCATATGGCTCTTATGATTCCTATTATATTTCTTCCTTAAGAGATTGACTGTTCTGTAGAATATAACAAACTAGCATGAGCTCATGGTTCCCTTCCTTTAATCAAACTCTGGAGAAGACACCAAAGTGAAAGGGAGGTTTCTGGATTCCAGTACAAAACAAAAAACATGGGAGAGATAAAAAAAAATAGGAGATGACTGAGCCCCAGTGTGAGAGGGAAGATGAGGAAGCCAGGTCCTACGATCAGGGGAGAAACTGGAGGGTGGGTTTCTTTTTTCCCTTTTTTATGGTTTATTTTATTTATTTGTTTGTTGTTTGCACTCGCTGTCTGCTGTGTCTGCTCATCTTCTCTTCAGGAGGCACTGGGAACGTAACCTGGACCCCTCATGTGGGAGAGAGGTGCTCAATCTCTTGAGCCACCTCGGCTCCCTGCTTTGCTGTGTCTCTCACTGTTTTCTCTTTTGTGTCTTCTCGTTGTCTCATCTTGTTGCATCAGCTCATTAGGCCAGCCTGTCATGCCAGTTTGTTGTCTTGCTCGTCTTCTCTAGGAAGCACTGGGAATGAACTCAGAACCTCCCATGTGGTAGGCGGGCACCCAAATGCTTGAGCCACATCTGCTTCCCGAGGGTGGGGCAGGTTTCAAATCGGATCTTTTTTCTCTTTCCTGCATTGCCCAGGCAGGGTTATCGCCCATCCCTCAAAAGGCTTGCAGAGAACAAGTCCAACACCAATACCAACCTAAAGTGGCCAACTCACCCCAGAAGAGCTGATAACAAGAGGTGCACTTAGTCAGGTCAATTACTTAGCATTCCCTTCTCCACCCTCCTTCCCTTATCTCACCGGGGAGTTGAATCACTCACAACATTGCCTCTGGAAAACCTAGAAATACTAGCTAGGTAGGGGTCCTGAAAGGCAGGATCATCTGGGAGGGAGAATTAAGTAAATAGGAAATGGTTGAGATCATATTACGCAAGAAGCTCTCCACCCTGGGATGTACACCACTCCCACTCCCAAACTCACTTAGAGAACAAGTCAGGGCAAAGGATCTTATCCCTCCATCGAAGTACAAATTACCTGCCGAAGTAGTTGATTGTTCCAAAGGAATGTGAGCTTGTACAGAAGGGCGTTATTATAGCAAGCCTGAGACTGCTGTCCTTAGAAAGTCCCACTGGTTAGGTTGGTCCTTAGTTGGCACCTGAGAACTTACCCTACACTGATATAAAACTTTCCCTAACTGATAGGCTGACTGTGCCTAAATGTGGTTTATGTTGAACACCCGCTTTCCTTCTGGGAATCTGGAATTTTGTACTTGTTAGGTGGAGAGTGCTTGCATGATCAGTCCTCAATAAAAACCTTGGACACTGAGTCCCAAATGAGATTGATCTCCTAGGCAGAAATTGTACACATCTTGCTGCATTTTTGTTGATGTAGGGAGAATGCACCCTGTGAACCCTCTTGGGAGGGATAGGGCATAAGGAAGCCTGCACATGGATTCATCCAGACACCACCTGTATCTTTTCCCCTTATGATCCTGCTGCATATTCCTATTACACCAAAGAAGTAATGTGTACAACGACATGCTGAGCCCTGTGAGTTCTGCTAGCAAGCGGATCTCTGAACCCGGGGGTCTTCTGGGGAACCCCCGACACAGAGCTCATGGAGGAAAACAACAAGACACCTGACAAACACAATCCAAAATAAGAATTTTAAATAGCTGAAGAGTAGTCAATTTTGTCTTCTTAAAATATTCATGACTTATTTAATTTTCTGTTTAATTGGGCTGCCTAAAACCTCCAAAGCAATGGTGAGTAATGGAAGTGATTTTGCACATTATTTTCCAAAATCTGATTTTTATGGAAATGCCTTTGGAATTTACCCTTAATACAAGGTTTTCTGTACATTTCTGATGGATGTTCTTTACCAAATTAAGGGAATTTCCTTAAATTCTTGCCACATAAAGACTTTTTTAAGGAGCAGGTTTTTAATTTTGTCAGGTGTTTTTAAAGTATCTGTCAAATGATTATATATTTTTTAAATTTAATCAGTTTTTCAGTGAATTACATTTATATATTTCTCAATTAATTAGTGAAATTGTTTTATAAGTTTTTTTTCTTGTACCTTTTTCAGATTTTCAATACTAGATTATGCTACCATTATAAAATAAATTAGAAAGCTATCCATCTTTTTCTATACTCTGGAATATTTTGAATAATGTAGAAATATCTATACATTGAAGGTCAAATGGAAATTTTTCTAAAGCCATCTAGGCCTAGCATTTTTTCAAGAGTTATTATATTTTTTGCCTTTCTACTTCTTCTTAAGTCAATTTTGGTATATTAAATTTTTCTAGAAAAGTATTCTTTACCTATAGATATTTTAATTTCTAATATAACATTGCATATAATGTTATTTGATTGTTTTTTCATTTCTCTCATGTCTATGTTTATACAATCGTTATCATTCTTAACATTTGATTCAGTTTTTCCATGTTTCTATTTTATTCATTTTTTACAATCATTTTTTAAATGTATTCATTTTACTTTTTTAAAAAATTCATTAATTTCATTCTTTTCTTTTCTAATTCCTTCCTCTTATTTTTTTAATTTTATTTTATTGGCTTTTGTCCTAATTTCTTAGACCAAAAACTTGGTTCATTTATATTTAATTTTTTTTACTGCAAAATATGTAGGACTGTATATATTTTTCATTACAGTCAGAAAGTGTAGTATGTGCTTGGGATTTTCTTTGTGACCAAGAATATGATATTTTAATAATTTTTTTAAATATTTCTATTTTCTTGAAGTAAAAGTTTAATTTGTTTGTGTACATATAGATTCATGTCACAAGTGAGCAAAAGCATAACGTTGATTGTGTTAAATAATTTTACTTTACTTGATTTGTGTAATTTTGAAAAAGATGTATTGGTGTCCCCAGTAAATAGTAGTTTCTACTAACTTCTTTGTGAATTTCTAAGTATTTTTGCCTTATGTATTTTGGTGCCATGTTTTTTGTTATATAAAGTTTTCTGAATGTTATATTTCCTTATGGGTTGTAGTCTGTATCATTAGAAATATTCCTGTTTTTCCCATCAAGTATATTTTATATTACTTTCATTTTAATTGCTTCTGAATTTTATTTCTGAAATAAATAAAATGAAATTAAGTCTTCCTTATGTAATGCTTCTTCAGCTTCCAGAATCTTTTCTTGACACCCATTCAACATTACCAACTGAGCCCATGAAATTACACCCTTTCCCTTCCTAAATTCCTACCAAAATGGTAATAAAGAACTTAAAAAAGAATGACAAAGGAGGGAACAGAAATGACTCAGAGAAAACAAGGAAAAATAAAATATTTATAATGAGTATCCTTAGAAATATTCACAGTGATGTTATTTCCATTAGAGAAAAATAAGCTACTATGAAAAAGGAGCAATCAGAAAGCACATAAAAGTTATTAGAAATTTAAACTGCAATAGTCAAAATATTTTTCAAAGGAAAGATTGGAAAAGAAGAGTTAAGGAAATCTTTCAATATAGCAAACCAAATTATTAAAAATGAAACTAGGAGAAAAAGATTTGGGGTGCATCAGTAACTATTATCACAATAATATTACACAACAAACAACTACAAGATATTTATGGCATACAATAATAAGCATATATTTTCTGTTCACATCTCTAAGGGTCAGCTCAGTTCATCTGATCTAGACTGGGCTTGGCTGAGTTTGGTTCTTGGCTGCAGGTATAATACTTATTTCTATCTCATATACCTCTTTTCATCTTTGGCCCAGAGGCATCTTCTTTTTATGGCAAAAGGGAAAATCCAATTGTGCAAGCACATTTCAAACTTGGTTCACATGGCAACTGCAAATATCCCATTGGCCAAAGCAAGTCACATGGCCAAGTGCAAAGTTTAGATGGAGAAGTAGAGGCCACCTACCATGAATCCATGGCAAGAGTATGGATATTTAATATAACTACAAGATTTTAAAGATTTGAAACCAGTAATTTAATTTAGTACAATGAGATAAATGAGATGTAGAGGAACAATCCAACCAATAGGAGTTCCAAAAAGATAGACCAAGGAAAATGGAGGAAAAGGAAATAATGAGAAAAATAATAGAAAAATATTTCCAGGACCTAAGGAAAATTCAGAAAATATCAAGGTAGAAAACACTAATTATTCTCATATGGTTGGTTCAACATTCAAAAACTGATCACTCAAAGTAAATCACCACATAACAGGAATAAAAAGGAAATCAATTATATGATCATCTTGAAAGATGCAGAAGGGGCATTTGATAAAATTTAACAGCCATTTATTACTACAAAAAAAACTAAGATTAGAAATAATTTCCTTTATCTGTTAAAGGGTACTTTTTTGAAAATATAGAGCAAACATCATATCTAATCACAAATTATTGAAAACATTCCCCTTAGATTAAGAACAAGAAAATGATGTCCACTATTATCATTTTCATTCAAACAAAGGTGCTAAACAGTGGACTGAGACCAAAAATTAATATTACATTTAAACATTAATTAATTTAAAGGCATACATAATGAAAAGAAATAATTTTTTTCATTATTTGCACATGGCATGAATTCAGTATACTTAGAACAACCATACTTCTTTCCTCCTTCCCTTCATTCCTAAATAATGCAGGCTAAAAACGATTACATGGGAACAAAAGCACAGGCATCCAGCAGGGGACATGAAGGAGGCCCAGCTCAGGGTTTCAGAGAACAAGCAAGATGAAGAGGATGTCTTCATGGTTCCCTACTGAAAGTTGAACCAGTTGAAGCCCAAGCAGAATGAGGTCGGATGGGGCCAGGAAGTGGGGGTAGAGATAGACATGGCAACCCAGAAAATAGTATCTGAGTCCAAGCAGGGGGATCAGGGTATCCTCAGAGGAGTAGCAGTGACAAGTCCCCATGTGGTCAGAACCTGAGCAAAATGAGGACAGTGAAGACTGTCCCCATGTGGTCAGAACCTGAGCAAAATGAGGACAGCATGGATTGTTGAGCACCAAATGGCATGAGGAAGGGTGCTGGAAGAAGCCTGTAGCAGGGTGTCAGAGTCCCTCTGATTAGGGAGAAGAGGGCGCCCGCACAGAGGGCTTAGCCCAGCAGAGCATGCTGAAACGCAAAGGGGAAGAGGAAAACGTGTAGGAACGGTCATGGCAGCAGTGGCCCAGTGTGAGGTGCCATAACTCAAGAGAAGTTGGAGAGAGCTGGTGTGGGAGAGCAGCAGTGACCACAGCCTGATGCAGGGAGTCAGAGCCTAATGGGGATGAGAAGGGGTCTGATCAGCAGGAGGGAATCTGTGTGATTGTGTGTGAGGAAGGTGTTGGCCATTGCCTGGACCAAAGCAGGGTAAGAAGGTCCATGGGGTGGAGGTGGGAGGTGACAGAAGGAGGCCACTGGGGTTTTTTTGTTTGTTTGTTTATCCCAGGCATCTAAAGCTACTGTCCAAACAGGGTGAGGAGGGTAACTGTGTCACCTGGTGCAGGATATTGGAGTCCTTACATGGTGCAAAAGGTATCTATCTGTGAGACCCAATAGGGGATGTTGGGGTCCAAACATGGTAAGGAGGGTGTCTGGGAAGGTCTGGGGACACAGCCCAGTGCAAGGTGTTAGACCTCAAGTCTGGTGGAAGGACGGCTTAGAGCGGAGTGTCAGGTCTGAGCAGGCTAAAGAGGGCATCTATGAGGGGAGGCAGTAGTGGGAGATTCATTCCATATGGAAGGGATTCGTCCACTAAGAAAACCTATTAAGGATATGGAAGCCAGGTGTTGCCCTGTCATAAATGAAATTACATATACAAAAATGGAGAAGACAAGAATGAATATTGTGGTAAAGACAGAATTAGAAGTATTGGTGTTTCTCTTCTTTTTTTCCCCAAAATATACAGATAGATATAGAATTAAGTATACGTGTAAATATGTGTACGTACAAATAGAAAATATAAATGATTTTACTCACATGTTTGTCTATCTCTGTCCAGGCCTGAGAGGTCCTGGGTGCAGGGTCACCCCAACAGCCATGAGCTTATCTAGACATCTTGGTTGCTAAATATCTTTCTCCAGTAAAAGTACCAGGGCTTCTTAAAGAAATGGTTGATTACAGAGCTGGGCCAAGGAAAGTCCAAGGTGAGTTTGAAATACCTTGTGATGCCAGAAAGTAAGGAAGTGCTCAAAAAATGAAAGGAACATATATCAAAAAGACTCAGATGTCAGATTGAAGAGGCTCCTATTGGCCAAATCTGGGACAATTTGAACATCAAAATGATAGTGACATCATAATCCTTCAACTGCAATAGGAAGCTATAAGTCCATTCTTATATAAATAAATGAGTAAATGAGAAAGGAAAGCTTTTCCTTTATGTAGACTGTCATTAATAAAGTAGAAGGAATGATGTAATTAGAAAAACCATTTGACGAGCTATCATAGAAATAATTCAGCCAAGAAATAACAGTGAATGCTAAAGCTGGGAGTGAAAGATTGATGGGGAATGGTGCATTTACAAAGACTTGAAGTACCTCTTTTACTAACTGCAAAGAGAAAAAGAGTAACTTAAATGGAGAAAAACAGACAAGACCAGCTTACTGATATAATCAAGGGAACACAGATCAAAATTGTGTCCCGTTTGATAGAGTGCAAGGAGAGAAATACAGCCTCAATTCTTGATATTCCTGCCAAAAATCATAACCTGAAACTAATCATTAGGAAACATCAGATAAAGACAAATGAGGGATCTTCTTGCCCATATGTAATCTTCAAGTTTTAAGGTTACAGAAGTTAAGAAAAAACTGGAAAGAATGAGGAAATGCTCCAGATAAAGGAGGCTAAAGAGACAAGACAACTAAATGCAACATGTGATTCTGGAGTGGATCCTTTTTCTATAAAGGACATGATTGGGAAAATTGTTGAAACTTGAATGGGATCTGTGAATGAGATAATAGCAATGTATTGGTGGTCGATTTCCTGATTTTGATAGCTATATGGTGGTTATGTATAAGAAGATCCTTGTTTTCATGAATTATGCATAAAGTATTTGGAGATGATGGGGCATCAGGTCAACCACTTACTTTTAAATGGTTCAGAAAAAATCACTTTTACCAAGTTTTAAAACAGTTCAAAGGAATCAATGGAGTTAGAAGTCAGAATAATGGTTATTCCACTTTGGAAGGAGAAATTATGGCTGAAAGGCAGCATGGGGAACCTCTGGAATGCTGGATCTGGGTAGTTGTTACATGTATGTGCACCTAAGAAAATTCATTGAATTACACATCTATGGCTTGTGCATTTTCTATATGTATTTTATACTTCAATTAAAAAATAAAACATTCCCTAGCCAAAAGTTACACTTCAATAATTCAGCATGTCTTAAACACGCACACACATTACAGAAAAAGCTTCCTTCCATTAAGAGGTTGTGGGACAATATTTCCTATATCCTTCAGGAAAATTTGCCAATATGTATACTGCCTCTTGTGATGTAGACTAGCATTTGGAATCCTGTCTTTTTGAGAATTTTAGAGATTTAAAGTGGTGGCCCCTCTAATTGGCAGACATCTCCTGGAACTGTCATATCCCCTTACTGTTCATCCTATGTGGTTTTTTTTTAACCTTGTAATTTCCATTTCCCTACATGCTTTATTCCAAGGAGCATAATGCAGAATCAAATGCAGACTCTTTCTGGACACATTTATAGCAGTCCACTGTGTGAGCAAAAGTATGGTCTAACAACGTCCTACTCTTTCCAGTATTTTCCCTTTGTCAGCAGGATCCAAAGCATTTCTTAGCTGCTGCTGCCTTCTCTGAAATTAATTTATTCATCAAATATTGATTTAGAACAAACTATGAGCACACACAATTCTGGAAACTGTGAATACAAGAGGGAATAATGTCTCGTGGAATTTACAATCCAGTGGAAGAGGCAAACAATAAAGAAGCAAACAAATTTTTTTTCAATCAGTTATAACCTGCTTAGAAAATCATAACAGGTGATGGAAATTCCTGGGATAAGGTCATTTCTGAGGAAACGACATCTGATCTCTGCTGTGAGACAGAAAGACATGCAGCAGCCATGCAAAGATCTTGAGAAACAGCATCTCAGGTCTAGAGATCAGCAAATGCAAAGTCCTCGCGGGGGAGACAATCTAAGCCTATTTCAACTTTATAAGTTTCAGGTAGACCATGATTTGGTCTGATATGTTGTTTTACTGCTTATCCAAAGCATCTGAAGCTAAAGTCCATCACATCATAGGCATTCAATAGATGTGTGTTACAGTAATGAACAGACAGAATGGCAGACAGAATGGCAGAGGGGATGGAGTCTGGGCAGGGACAGAGAGAGAGAGAGAGGGAAGGAGGTGTGAGGTGGCACACCTGAAGCCAGATAAACAGTTTGGAATTTATTCTAAGCTCAATGGGAAAGGTTTGCAGGTTCTTAATTAGGAGTGGGCCTGATCTCATTTACATTTAAAAAGATTATTCTCCCTGCTGAATGGAAACAGAGAAGCCTGTGAGGAAATGCCCTCTCTCTGAGCCTGGCCTCCAAGAAAAGGATTTGCCTATGTCCCCACATTTGCAATAGGTGGACTCTGAACTTGAGCTTCCAAAGCCTTGACTCTTAGGGCTTCAGCAGCCACCATACTGTGCTCTGTCTCAGCTCCTCCTCATCCACCTCCTTTCCTCAGATTTAGTTTCCCAGGTTCTAAGAGGCTTGGGCTATTCAATCACAAAAATATTTCTTTCTGCCTTCTTTTCCTCAGAAGAATGATCTGGTGCTAGTTCCTCTAATGTCCCCCTTCCTTTCTATCCATTGGTCCTCTGTTCTTTTGAAGCAAGCTTTGAAAGCTTCAACCAGCCACACACACTGATCCTGCTCCTTTAACCACCTGTAGGGCCAGCGTGGATGGATCACAGCATCTTCCTTTCCATTCCCCATGGTTTTGACTATAGAATAAAGCCTGACTTTGAAGTGGATTTCACCCTCCCTTGGTTTCTGATGTTCTCCTGAAAATCTAAGCCACAGTTTCCAACCATGCTAAATTCTGAATCCTCCTCACACTCTCATGTTGTCTTCCCTCTGCCTCCAAGCAACCCTGTTTCCTGCAGCCACAGTATTCCAGACACAGACCTTTCAAAATTTTCCCTTATCCCTTAAGTTTGTGATCATTTCTATGAGTTTTATTTTGTAATGTAAGCAGACACATCCCGAGTGGAGTTGGGGTGCCCTCCTCTCATCCAATCATTGTTGGATTCCTTCACCCCACTGGAGTATGGATCATTGGAATCCTATCCATGATCAAGCTGTCAATTAAATTATTAGTAAATTGGGAGGATTGTAGGAAGATGGTGTCAGATTAGGCAGGCAAAGCTCAGCTCTCTCACAAAAACAATAGAGAAAGAGCCAAAAGCTGCCCAAGGGACCGGCTTTGTGGGTCAGCAGACCAGGACATTGCTTCACAACTCCCAGGAGGGTGAGAGACAGAGAGAGGAAGAACATGAAACATCAAACTGAGTTACTAAAGTCTCCCCTTCCCTACGCCCAAGATATTAAGCAAGGGGTAAAACCCCTGGCTCATTGCAGCTGACTGAGAGGGGAGCAAACATCTTCCTCCCTGTCAGCTGTTACAAGGGAAATATACTAGGAAACAGAAAGAGATGGCCCAGCCAAAGGAACAAACCAAATGTCCTAAAGAGATACAGGATTTAGGATAATTAATCAGTGAATTAATTAATTTGGTCTTCTGTGTCCCACAAGCCCTTTCAGGCCAGAAGGAGCCGCACCATTGTTTGCCCTGGAAGCTGGCAGGGGACTAAAGAGATCAAACCCTCTCAAACACTCTCCCTACTGAACAGGACTGGTTGCTGAGGCCACAGAGCAGAGTGGCATTATTTCCTACAGGGAAAAGGGAAGGGGCTGGCAGCAAAGGGAGAACAGCATCCGAGAAAATTTGATTTGCAAGGCTCCGAAAGCCCTGAGGCAGGATCCTCTGACACATTGTTCCAGTCCAGCTTACGATGAACACATTCTGACCAGGATTTGAGCTGAGAGGTCTGTCGAAGAGCACCATCGGCTGGCAGGCAAGGAAGTGCCGGCAATGAAAATAAAAGTAAATAAATAAAAGAGGCATTTTGGGGTCATTACAGCCTCCCTCCCCAAGGCCCCTGGAAGCAGGTCTGCAACCTATCACTGGTCCATGGCCTGGATTTGAGTGACTGAATACAGGGGCAATCCTAAAGAGCCAGAACTGGTTGAACCAAGAATCAGAGAATAGCAACAACACACAGCCCCCTGCCACTAAATCCTTATGCAAGAGAGAGAAACTCTCATCAGAGTAATCTCACCATCATAATCAGATGCCTTGACAGCGGCAAAAAATTATAAGCCACGCTAAGAAAAAGGAATATATGGCTCAAGCAAAGGAATATATCAAAACCCCAGATGAGATATAGGATTTCAGACAACTGATCAATGAGGTTTAGACAAATCTCCTAAACCAAAACAGTGAGATGAAAGGCAATATGGCTAAAGAGATAAAGGACATCAAGAAAACACAAGGCAATCATAAAGAAGATGTTAAAAACCGGAATAGAGAAATAACAGAGCTTATAGGAATGAAAGATACAATAGATAAGAATAAAAATACATTAGACCTAAAAATCCCCAGGGGTCACATGTTCCTTCCTATAGTCCCCCTCTCAGTTCCATGGATAGTCCATACAAACTCCGCCACTCTGCTCACCCTCACATTCCACCACTTTGTCCAGCAAAAACTGTCCTTCAAATATGAAGCTGACTTTAAAAAATTCACAAGAAACTAAGAGAGTTCATTAGAAAAAAAAATCTGGCTTTGCAAGAAACAGTAAAGGAAACCCTACAGTCCAAAAAGAAAAGACTGGCAAGAGAGACGTGGGGGAGATTCTAGAAAGGAAGACTATCAGAAAAAAAATAAGATCAGACATAGGAAAGCCAAAGAATAAAATGGTGGATGTAAATAGTACATTTTCAGTAATATTGAATGTAAATGGATTAAATTCCCCAATCAAAAGATATAGCTTTACACAATGGATAAAAAAAAATCATGAGCCATCTCTATGCTGCCGACAAGAGATTCATCTTAGATCCAGGGATACAAATTGGCTGAAAGTGAAAGGTTGGATGAAGACATTCCACAAAAATAGTAGTCAATAAAAGATCAAGGATAGCTATACTAATATTATACAAAACAGACTTTCAATGCAAAAATTATAAGAGATACAGAAGGCCATTATATATCAATAAAAGAGACAATCCACCAAGAAGTAAGAGTCATAAATAGCTATGCAACTAACCAGGGTGCCCCAAAATACACGAGGCAAACTCTAGCAAAACTGAAGGGAGAAATAGACATCTCTACAATGATAGTTAATGACTTCAATATGCCACTCACATCAATAGATAGAACAACAAGACAGAAGCTCAACAAGGAAACTGAGAACTTGAATAATATGATAAACAAGCTAGACCTAACAGACATATACAGAATGTTGCATCCCAACTCAGTCAGTTATACATTCTTCTCAAGTGCTTATGGATCTTTCACCAGGATAGACTACATGTTGGGTTACAAAGCAGGTGTCAATAAATATAAACAAATTCAAATTATACAAAGTGCCTCCTCAAATCATAATGAAATGAAGCTGGAAATCAATAATAGGTGGGAAAGGAGAAAATTTGCAAGTGTGTGGATGCTAAACAACACACTCCTAAACAATCAGTGGGTCAAATAAGAAACTGTAAGAGAAATTAGTAAATATATTGAGAGGAATGAAAATGAGAACCCAATTTATCAACAAAGGCAGTGCTAAGAGGGAAATTTATAGCCCTAAACACCTATATAGAAGGAAAGAAGGGAGGGAGGGAGGGAAGGGAGGAAGGAAGGAAGGAAATCAAAGACCTAACTGAACACCTGGAGAAATGAGAAAAAGAACAGCAAACCAATCCCAAAGAAAACAGAAAGAAAGAAAGAAAAAAGATTAGAGGAGAAATAAATGAAATTGAGAACAAAAAAACAACAGAGAAAATCAATAAAACCAAAAGCTGGTTCTTTGAGAAGATCAATAAAATCAGCAAACTCTTAGCTAGACTAACAGAGAGAGAGAGAGAGAGAGAGAGAAGCTTCAAATAAATAAAATCAGGAATGAAGGTGGGACATTACAACTGAATCCACAGAAATGAAAAGGATCTTAAGTCATAAGAAACTGTATGCCCACAAATTAGACAACCTAGATGAAATGGACAAATTCTTAGAAATTCACAAACACCTACACTGACTCTACAAGGAAATATAGGAATTCAACAAACAAACCAATAACAGTGAAAGATATTGACTCAGTCATCAAAATGCTCCCAATAAAGAAAAGCCCAGGACCAAATGGCTTCACAGGTGAATTTTACCAAGCATTTTGAGAAGAATTAACACCAATCCTGTTTAAACTCTTCCAAAAAATTGAAGAGAAGGGAAAATTACCCACAATGTTTTATGAAGCCAACTCACTCTAATACCAAAGCCAGATAAAGATACTACAAGAAATGAAAATTTCAGACCAATCACTCTAATGAACATAGATGCAAAAATTCTCAACTAACTACTTGCAAATCGAATCCAAGAGCATATTAAAAGATATACATCACAATCAAGTGTGATTTATTCCTGGTATGCAAGGGTGGTCCAACACAAGAGAATCAATTCATGTAATACACCACTTTAACAAATTGAAGAGGAAAAAAACCATATGATCATCTCAATCAACATAGAAAAGGCATTCAATAAAATCCAGCATCCTTTCTTGCTAAAAACACTTTGAAAGATAAAAATAGATGGAAAGTTCCTCAATATGATAAAAGGCATATATGAAAAACTCAAAGCCAACATCGTACTCAATGGGGAAAGGTTGAAAACTTTCCCTCTAAGATTGGGAACAAGACAAGGGTGCCCACTGTCAACACTGTTATTCAACATTGTACTAAAAGTTCTAATAGAGCAATTAGACAAGAAAATAAAATAAAAGGCATCCAAATAGGAAAACTTCATTATTTGCAGATGACATGATCCTATAATTAGAAAATTCCAAATGTCTACAACAAAGCTACTTGAGCCAATAAACAACTTCAGCAAAATAGCAGGATATAAGATCCACACACAACAATCAGTAATGTTTCTGTACTCTAGTATTGAACAATCTGAGGAGGAAATCAGGAAAATATTCCATTTACAATAGCAACAAAAAGACTCAAATACTTAGGAATCAATTTAACCAAAGATATAAAGGATCTCTATTCAGAAAACTGCAAAAGCTACAGTAGTATTGACACAACTATAGACCCAATGATCAATGGAATAGAATTCAGAGCCCAGAAATAGACTCTCACCTCTGTGTCCAACTGGTTTTTGACAAACCTACCAAGTCCACATTGCTGGGTCAAAATAGTCTGTTCAGCAAATTGTGCTGGGAGACTGGATATCCATAATCAAAAGAATGAAAGCGGACACTTCTGTCACTCCCTATAAAGAATCAACTTAAAATGGATCAAAGACCTAAATATAAAAGCCAGGACCATAAAACTCCTAGAAGATAATGTAGGGAACCATCTTCAAGACCTGGCGGTAGGTGGGGGTCTCTTAAATCTTACACCCAAAACTCGAGCAACAAAAGAAAAAAATAAATAAATGGTACTGACTCAAAACTAAACACTTTTGCACCTGAGAAGACTGTCAAAAGGGTGAAAAGACAGCCAGCTCAGTGGGAGAAAATATTTGTAAATCACACATCTGATAAGGATTTAATATCCATGATTTATAAAGAGATTCTACAAAGCAACAATAAAGGAAAAATGACTCGATTTAAAAATGGGCAAAAGACTTGAATAGACATTTGTCCAAAGGAGAAATACAAAGGACAAAAAATTTTCAGAAAAAAATTTTCAACATCACTAGCAATTAGGGAAATGCAAATCAAACCTACAATGAGATATCATTTCACACCTATCAGAATGGCCACTATTAAAAAGATAGAGAACTACAAGTGTTGCAGAGGATGCGGAGAGTCAGAAACACTTCTTCACTGTTAGGGGGAATGCAGAATGGTACAGCCACTGTGGATGACTGTTTGGCAGTTCCTAAGGAAGTTGAATATAGACTTGCCACACGACCCAGCAATAGCAGTACAAGGTATATATCCAGAAGAAATGAGAGCAGAGAGATGGATATCTGCACACCGATGTTCATAGCAGCATTATCCACGATTGTCAAAAGTTGGAAACAACACAGGAGTCCATCAATGAAGAATGGACAAACAAATTGTGGTGCATACACACGATGGAATATTATGCTGTGCTAAGAAGAAATGAAGTCGTGCAGAAGCATATGGCAACATAAATGAACAAACATATGTTAATGATACATGATATTAATATTAGGCAAAAATACAACCAAGGCAAACTATGGACAGTAGTGTAGAGCAAGATATTAACAATCTTCCATTAAGGATAAAAGGAAATATACTACATGAAAGAAACTAGACAGCAGGTACTACCTATGATTTGACTCCATCTATACAAAATATAAATAAAAATAAATTAGAGAGGTGGAAACAGAATAGCAGCTATGTACAGCAGGGAAAGGATTAAAAGATTGAGAGGTGACTATGAAGGGGTAGAGATTTTATTTTGGTCTGTATTTTTTTTTTTGTTATTATTATTATTGAAGTAATGAAAACACTGATATTGATTGAAGTGATAAATGCACAACTCTGTGATTATAGAGGTTGTATACTTTGGAAGGATTGTATGCTTTATGAATATATAGCAATAAAACTGTTTTTTTTTGTTTTTTTTTTTTTTAAAGTAAAGTACTCTCCATAAAGGAACTTCTATTTCTCTTCTTGTACTGCTAGAGCTTTGAGGTGACAATCTCACCTCTTGTCTTGTGGGCTCTGAATGAACTGAGAAATAGACGTAGGACTTGAATAAGGATTGCAACATCAGCTCTTTGCTGGTAAAGCTGTCTTTGAAAAATGCCATCCTGGACCTTGTAGTGCAATAAAGAACTTGGTTGGTCTTTGTCCCCAGTGACCTCAACACTGTTAGAATTTCTCGTGATAACAATGTCTTTTGTTATTCCTGATGGGTTCCAAACCACACATGATAGCGTGTGCTGAGATGACTCAAGGTGGGGCCAAAAGATAGTGTTAGACAGGAAAACCATGTGATTAGGGAAATGAGCCACATCATATCAGCCTAACCTCCAGGAAAGTTTCAGGGACTAGAAATCAAATTCAACTGTGTAGGCCTTGTTTCAATCAATTGTACTTGTATAATGAAACCCCATAAAAACTCTAGACACCTGAAGCTCAGGGAGTTTCCATATTATAGACTGATGTGCCTGGAGGGTCACCACATGTAGAGAATTTGGAAGCTTTGCACTGAGACCCTGCTGGACCTTACCTAATGTGTCTCTTCTTGAGGCTTCTGATTTGTATCCATTTTTTCTTTTCTTTTCTTTTTTTTTTTTTTTTTTTTTTTCCTATAATAAAACTGTAATCATAAGTATGCAAAAGATTAATCATAGGAAAATTTTAAACTTTTGGATAATACCATTTTGAATTCTCAAGAAAATTGAGGAAAAGAGACCTGATAAAAAATGAGAGTTGAAAAAAAGCCTACTAAATCTAATAATTTTAAGGAAACTTAAAAAGAATTGCAGAATTTTAAATGGCATCAGAAACAGTAAGGATCCCAATGTGTAAAACAGAAAACAAATCCATAATATGGTAGAGAGGTTTGGGAAAAAAGTCAAAATATAAGGATAATGAACTCAGATAATGGTGACTGGAGCAACAATAAATGTGAAGGAAAAACAATGGAAATCTAAACTAATGGAAACTGGTGATCTCCTGAGAAAGAAAATAGGACAAATTAAGCAGAAACATTTAAAACATTTCTTCTTTAAATGTTTGAATCTCCAACTTGAAAGGACTGAAGAATTAGAGATAATTCTACTTTTCAATGACCACATCCTGATGGTAGAGGCAGAATGCTGGCAAGCTTCTACTCCTGTGTTCTTTAGTTAGTACAATAAAGCACAATAAAAGAAGATGAGTGTGCCTATGAAGGGAAATGAAGATGCTGACTGGACTACAGTTAAACTCATGCAGTCTTTTCGGAGGAAAAAAATTGGTTCACTTGGTCTTAAACAGAAACTTTAATGCAGTAGTTCTCAAACTTGCACTGCAAGGCGGAACACTGGAATCACTTGGTGAGTTTTAAAATACTCTGATGCTTAGTTCATACCTCCAGAGAATCCCATTTAACTGGCCTGCAGTGTGGCCTGGTGATGCTAACGTGCAGCCATGATTGAGCCTTCTGCTCCGCACTGCCCCTGATGCTGATGAAAAGAGAGTGGAAGACCAAGGGGAAGTACCAGTCCCCTCCTACCCTCACATTTAGGGCAGGAGAGCCATAGATGTGAGACAAAAAGGCACCAGAGCCTGAGACAAATGAAATGTAAGGTGCAGTCTCCAGGAGGCCCCTTCAGGACCCACGCAGGGCCTCAGGGCCACAGCTGGGGCTTGATGAACACTTCCCCAAACGCCTCGTACTTCAGCGCCCGCCAGGCCAGGACGTTAGGACTGAGGGTCCCACCAGCATGCACAGCACTAATCTCATCTGGTGACAACACAAAGTCCCACATGTTCACATCTCCAATGTCGCCCACGAAAGACTGGTTCTGGTCAAAGTCCCCACAAAAGGAATCCTGCTCCTGGCCCAGGATGATGCTTGCCTCTGTCCCCAGAGAGTATCCTTTCTTCAGACTCTTCCGCACCAAGGGCTTCCCATCCAGCCAGAGCTCAGCGATCCCAGAGGCAGACTCTCGGGTCACAGAGGTGCAATGGTGCAGGAGAGCTAGAACTCACAGGAGGCCTGAAAGTTATATCAGACCCACCCATGGGTACAGTGGATTCTCCACTCTCTTCCTTAAAGATGAGGATCTCGTTTGGCACTTCCCTTGTGGCATAGGAGAAGAGGCTGTGTTGGGGGCCAGGTCAGTGTAGGCGTGGAGACACACAGTGAGAGCCCTGAGTGGCTCCTCTTGCTGCGCATTCAGAGTCACAAAGGAATCAGCTGATTCCTTGGGGAACACAAAGGCCTTCTTGCGGGAAGCGGCTGTGGCTCAATCAGTAGGGCTCCCGTTTACCATATGGGAGGCCCTGGGTTCGGTTCCCGGGGCCTCCTGGTGAAGGCAAGCCCGCCCGCACGGTGTGGTTAGCTGACCCAGCGAGCACAAGCAGCAAGCGGGGGAGAAATGAATAAATAAATAAAATCTTCAAAGGCCTTCTTGCTCATATCTGTAGGATACCAGCAATGGAGGGGGAAAGACAGCAGTTAAAGTTGTTAGGCCACATAGATGCATTCCCTCACTTACACAGAAAGATTCCATTTAGAAACCACATGCCGACCTCTTCCCCAGACCACAGCCCCTCCCTCGTGCTGGCCGTTTTCCCTAACTTGGCCTTGCACAGTCATAACCCTTAGCCAAGATCTCACCTACCATCTGACACAGCACCTACCTGTCTGGGAAAAAGCACTGCGGAGGCTGATAAAGACCAGGAAACACAGCGACAGCTTCTCCATGGTCCCTCCCTGCTCTTATTGTGCCTGTATCCTCATGGAGAAAGCACGGAGAGCTGACCTTCCAGGCCTGGAGGTATGAGATCTGTCTCAGGACTGCTCCAGCTTGACCTTATACGTGCAGCCATCAAGGTGACCCAGCTAACGGGTAAATGATTTTCCAAAATTGCCCCTTGGAGCCCTGAATCAAAGCTCTAAGAGCAAAGAAAGTAAGACAAATTACAAAATCAGAGATCAATATGGGTTATTTATTAGAAACTCCAAAGTCCTGCTGGGTCTCCATCAGCTCTGTGTGGCAATGATTAATTAGGAGAGTCACATTCTGGGAATCCACATTCTAAGGAAAATATGTAAAATATGGGGGTTGGTAAAGCCTTAATCACAAGGACAACAATTTAATATTACTTAGAATAGTGAAAAATTAGAAAATTGGGATATGGTTAAGCAAATTGTATACATTCACTAAATGCAATGGGTAGCAATTTAAAATGTTTGCTGTACATTTTAGGCTACAAAATCTAAAAGTGCTTCTGATATGATGGTAAAAGAAAAAATTAATATAAATTTGTTTATACACTATTTTTAAAAGTAATAGCTAATTTAGAAAAAACTATAAGGAATTGCCCCCAAATAATGAGTGTTCTTTTTTTAATAATGGGATTAGGGAGGATTTTATTCCCTTTTTCCCTGTTGACAACATTTCCATAATGTGGTTATATTGCTTCTAAAATGAAGTATGGGTGTGTGTGTGTGTGTGTGTATGTATGTAATTAAGAAGCAAGGAAAGAAAGAATGAGGATCAATACACCTTCAAGCTCCAAAAGCTACCTTTTCACTGTAGGAATAGAAACATTCCTGACTGTTACTCTTTAGCTTTACTCCCCAAATAACCAAAAATGAGTAAAATATCACTTAGACATCCTAAGATGACAGATAGATAGATAGATAGATAGATAGATAGATAATGATAGATTGATAGATAGATAAATATACATACGCAAAAAATTTAAAATTTAAGTCCTATATAAAACATTATATTTTCATGTAAAAAGAATCTTGAGCTTATTCATTATAGCCTCATTGTGAGTTTTTCCATTGCTATTTGATGAGAAATTGAGACTTGGTGTTATTCCTCTATTGACTTAAAGAACCAACCAACATGTTGGTAGCAATCTAAACACAGACAAAAAGAAAATACTGTCAAAAGCGGTGTAAGATGATATCTCATTGTCATTTTGATTTGCATTTCTCCAATAGCTAGTGATAGTGAACATTTTTTTCATGTGCTTTTTGGCCATTTGTATTTCTTCTCTGGAGAAATGTCTATTTAAATCTTTTTTCCCATTTTTTAATTAGATTGCTTGCTCTTTTATTGTTCAGTTGTATGATCTCTTTATATATAATGGAAATTAAACCCTCATTGGATATGAGGATGTGGAGAAATAGGAACACTCCTTCACTGTTGGTGGGATTGTAAAATGGTGCATCCTCAGTGGAAGACAATTTGGCTATTCCTCAGGAAGCTAAATATAGAACTGATGTATGATCCAGCAATCTCTGTACTAGGAATATATCCAGAAGAACTGACAACGGTGTTGCGAACAGACATTTCCACGCTGAAGTTCATAGCAGCGTTATTCACAATAGCCCAAAAGATGGAAACAACTCAAGTGTCCATCAAACAATAAATGAATAAACAAAATGTGGTACATACATATGATGGAATACTATGCTGCAGTAAGAAGAAATGAAATTGGGACACATATGATAATATGGATGAATCTTGAAGACATTACACTAAATGAAAGAAGCCAGAGACAAAAGGACAAATATTGTATGGTCTCATTAATATGAACTAAATATGAAGAATAAGCACAGGTAGTTAAAACCTAGAGTATAGGTTATTAAGAGATAAGAGGAGGGCTGAGAAGGAGCACTGATGCTTAATGTATGCAGAAGTTTTAATTAACTTGACTGTGAAAGTGTGGAAATGGATAGAGTTGATGGTAACACATTATAGTGAGTAGCAGATGCTTTATAAATGGGATTGTGGTTGAAAAGGGTAGTCTAGGGATGTAAATGTCATTTGAAAGAAAGCTAGAGAATAATTTAGGGACTGAATAACACACTGAACCCAGAGGTGGATGAGAATTGTGGTTGATGGTACAAATGCAGGAATGTCTTTCTGTGAACTAGAACAGATGTACGTCACTATTTCAAGGTGGTGGGAATGTGGAGAAGCATGGGAAAAATACAACCAATGTAACCTATGGACTATAGTTAACAGCAATTCTGTATTTTGTAATATTCTTTCATCAATGCCAAAGATTTACTGTGTTAATAATAAGGGATATGGGGGGGAAATGCCAAATGTACACTAGGGACCATAGTTAGAGATAATAGTCTGATGATATTATCTCATAATCTGTAACAAAATGTTCCGCCATAGTGTGGTATGTTGGTGAAGGGGTGTTGTATAGGAATTCTACACATGTGCATGATTGTTTTGTAAGTTCACAACTTCTGTAATAAAAATATATATTTCTTAAAAGTACTGTTGTAACAGATAGATTGAAAGGAAAGGAATTCTCTTGTTTGTCTGTTTTTTGTTTATTATTATTACTGAAATAATGAAAATGCTCTAATAATGATTGGAGTGATGAATGCACAATTATGTGATTATACCAAAAACCATTGATTGTACACTTTGGGTGAATTGTATGCTTTATTAGTATGTATCAATAAAATTGATTTGTTTTTTTAAAAGTACTGCTTTAGGTGGTAGTACATTTCAAGAAAGATTTGCTTTTTAATGATGTACAGAATTTTTTTAAATCTTTTCAATTACCCCTTCTCAAACTTCTTGCATCTGATTTTTTTTTTTAAATGCAAGACTAGATTAAAGTCACTTCAAAAACTTTTCTCCTCTAATTCTAACCATTTGCCCAACAAAATAATATACACATAAACTGAACAGAAAAAAACCTGACAGCTGAAATGATTTTGACAAAGTAAATTACCATCACCAAAACAGCCTTCTCGTGAGCATTTGGACTCCCCAGATAAATCAAAAGAATGCAACAACCAATATGATGGGTGAACTCTTTGGATATTTGATTCTATGGAGCCTACCATTACAGGAACTACTTCAGAAATGGACATTCTGAACAAGGCTTAAAACTGAAAGAGAGAGAGACTTCCCCGTGAACCATTTCATAGTCTAAACCCGGTTCCAGGAACCTGCCCAGGCAGCCCTGTAACTGCTCTTAGCATAAAACAGAGCACTGGGTGAACTTTATCAGGAGAGAGGTGTAATAACTCGGCTTGCCACTGACACCTTTACCCTCCTGAGAAATGTTCAGGGTGCCTCTTCTCTCTCTCTCTTATAGGTGGGGATGTTCTCAGTAAAAATACTGATGGATCTTAGCTTTTCCAGATATTTTGGCACTTTGATTTTTCCCTGATTTAAAGTCCCAATAGATCAGGCAAATACTCAAAATTGAAGAGATCCAAAGTATCGATTCGTGAAAAAGAAAATCATTCCAAGACAAATGGAATGTTTGCTATGGCAACGCAACTTTATTGAATAAATAACAACATGCTGAATACAGGGCTGTCTTTTAATCCTAGAGCAGTGATAACTCTAGACTCCAGTGCTTAAATGGGAAGTTTGGAATTCCGTTTTAAATCAAACTGAAACCTCTATAACATAAGGAAAGAAGGGAGCAAGGGACACTTCAGTCAAAAACAACCACAAAACCAGGCAGAGACAACTGTGCTTCTGCCGACTTTTCAAAGCCATCACAGCTTAGGACACTGGTTCCCCAGCCTCCACTGCTGAAGGTTTGTCTGCACATTGTAGCTGCCTAAAGAGCTTTAAAAATGCTGATGCCTGGGTCCCACCACCAGAGAATCTGATGTAATTGATCTGGGGTGTAGCCTGGGCAACTGGGTCTGTACAAGCTCCCTAGGTGATTGTAATACACACCCAAAGTTGGGAACCACTGGCCTAGAGAATCCTTGATGTGATCCCACGCCTTTGAGGAATGCTTCCTAGAATATGAGATTATGTCTAAGGACATACATGAAGTAGAGAAGGTAGACTTACCAAGTAAAAGAACTTTTACAGATGTAGCACTGGCATAGTCTGCTGAAAGCTGTGTTGATGTCCAGGCTGAGTAGGATTTTTATGCACAAGCCATTCTCCTACACACAAAATAACAAAATGAAATGTTGGGAAATTGCCAGTGCCCCAGCAGTGGCAGTTAGCACTGTGAATGTTTGGCTCCCTGAAATGGCTTGCCCAGGAGAAAAAAGCATACACATTCCCATAGTCTCCCTCCTCTACTAGTAGTTTAAATGCAAACTGTCATTGTGTATATCTGTAGAACACAATGGTTAGAAACACAGGACTCTGTAGCCAGACTGCTTACATTCAAATCCTAGCTCTGGACTAGTTACTTAACCTCTCAATGCCTCAGTTTCCTCATCTGTAAAATGAGTACTATAAAAAGTTCTTACCTATGGGGTTGTCAAGTATATTAAAAAAGCAAATGTATGTAGAGCCCTTAGAACAGTGCCTTGCACATATTAGGAGTTCAAGAAGTATGCAAATATTATCGCTGTCCTGATTTTGTGATAATCAGGGTAGGCTAAACATTTGCTATATTAGAAACCATGCATGTGTCCCCAGACCTAGTTTTTCTCCCTAGGTCTGGTTTTTAGAATGCTGGTGATAAATAAGCCTGATTTATTATATGACCATCCTGTATGGGAAAAGACTGTAATTCTAGGTATCTTTGGTCAACCTTAAGAGATATAGCAGGGGGACAGATGTGTCTCAAATGCTTGGGCATCTGTCTCCTATATGGAGGGAACTGGGTCTGATCCCTGGGTCCTCCTGATAAAAATTTAAAAAAGAAAAATATAGAAGGTGTATGGGCCACTAGGCCCCATGTGCGGGTGAAACCCCCAGGCCCCGCGAGCCACACAGCAAGATGATGACGTACAGGAGAGTGACACAAGGGAGAGCCAAGATGAGTCCTGCCAAAAAAACAGGAACTAAGGTGGCGCAGGTGGTAGGATGCCTTTCTCCCACATTGGAGTTTCCAAGTATCGAATCCCAGTGAAGACAGGAGGAGAAGGATGAGAAGAGGGGGCAGGAAATGGACACAGAGAATTGCCCAACAAATGACACAAAAACAGCCAAAACAGGGGAAGGGGTACAAATGGATAAAAATAAATAGATAAATAAATCCTTTAAAAAAATGTATAGGGGAGTAAGACACGGACTATAGTTAGTAGTAACACTTTGACGATGCTCTTTCATAATTTGTTAAATGTTTCACAACAATGCAAAATATTTGTGGTGGGGTGATGTGTGGGAGCTCTGTGTGATATTGTGCATGTTACTAAGTTCACAATGTTTACTGAACACATACTTTGTGTATGCTCATGTATGAATGATATACTTCAATGAATTGTTTAAAAAACAGAGTTCAAGAAGAGTAAGTTATTTTAAATACTGTGTGTCATCTGTCCATATGTGATTAAGCAATTATCATCCTGGGAATGGTGATGAGAAGACCTTGTGAAATCACTTCTTTGTGCATTAAAGGACATGGAGTAGAGGGAACGCCACTGAGTGAGTCATCAAAGAACGCTCCAGAGGTAGGCAGGGGATAACCTGAGTCGAGATGTGCTGGATCCTTCTCTGAAGATGATGAGCTAATGTGAAATACCAAAAATGGGTTGGTCTTTATAAAGGGTATTTATGTGGGGTAGAAGTCCACAGATACCAGGCCATAAAGCGTTAAGTTTCTTCTCTCACCAAAGTCCATTGCCACGTGTTGGAGCAAGACAGCTGCCGACGTTTGCCAGGGTTCAGGCTTCTTGGGTTCCTCTCTTCCTGGGGCTGTATTTCTCTCTGGGCTTAGCTCCTCTGGTTCCTCCACAAGGTCAGCTGTAGACTATCATGTGAACGACTCACTTCTCTTCTCCTGGGGCCTTCTCTCCAACATCAAAATTCCAACATCAAAACTGCTTCTCAAAAACTGCTGCAACTCTGTTCTTTGTGATCCCTTTTATATTTTCTTCCCCCACCCACCAAGGTGTGGGGCTCAACGCTCTACTGCCGTGGCCCAGTCAACGCCCTAATCATAACTTAATCATGCCCAGATTAACAGATCAGTTTACAAGCATAATCCAATTATATTTTTGGAATTCATAATTACATCAAATTGCCCAATGGCTACACCTGACTTCAAGGTTATTGGGAGTCAGGCCTGTCTCCCAGATAAGAAGACATCTGAGCTGACAGGAAGACCCTAAAATGATGGTTCTCAAAGCATATTGGGCAAAAGAATATATGTGGAGCTTGTGAAATTGCATATTCCTGGGCTTTAACTTCAGATGGTCTGATCTAATAGATCTGGGATGAAGCATCAATGAATCTACACTTTTAATAAATATCCCAGGTGAGCATGATGCTTATAATCAGCAGTATGCAGTTTAAGAATCACTAGACCAGGTGATCTGGAAAATGTGAGCTAAGAGTCTACATTTTCTGAAGGAGAAGGCTAACAAGCCTACTCAACCCACTTTCTGGTATAGAAGAAATGCAAATATGCATAGCTGAGATAGCAGGGAACTAAAGGGAAGGAATCCAGTTAAGTTACACCAACCCAGCTGAGACTAGAGGGTTTAGGAGAAAGTGATTTAGAAATCAGGCAGCACTTCTCTGCTTTACCTGGGATTCTAAGGATTAGCAGTTTATATTTTGGAATATTGATTTGGGTGTTTGGGTTTTTTCCTTTACTTTTAAAAAAAATTATCTGGAGAACTTTGCTTTTTCTGCCAATTCTTACTTCCCTGGGGCATATCAAACTTGGGGTTAGTAAAAAAACATGGGGAGAAACCACAGATGTAATGTCCTACCGACTAAGTCACCTGGGACTCCGAATCTATTTCCATCAGGCCTCAGCCCTACGTCTGAGGCAATCCGTAGTCTCTCCTCATAGCCCTGGATCTCACCACAGAGATGGGCCTTTAGGCATTCATCTACATACAACCCAATTTTAACCATGTCTTCTTCATGATGACCTCATACTAGAGCACATGCAAGACTATCGCCGTGACCGATGATCCAGTAGTTCCGCCTGACACAGGGAGGTTTAGGTCCCTGGTCTGCACTTCACTGAGTTGCTCCCATTCTGAGGGCTCACCTTGCTCAGGCCTGGCCTTGACTCTTGTACCAGCATGCCTATTTTCAGGCCATGAATGAAAGAGGCCGTCCCAGCAGCAGCCGCCAGCATCTGCCTGTCATTGTACTTTTACAATGGCTGACCTACCTGATTGGTCTACACCCTTATTTGACCCGTAAATGCACTGCAGTATCTCTCCAGGCATTGGGCTACTGCCCTGTCATGCCAAAGCTTCATTTCATTGATGAAATATAAATCCATTCTCCTCATTCTCTTTGAAGGAAAGAAATGTTTATTGTCTACTATATATGGCCCTTTGCATAATTTAATCCATTTTTCTCAAGGAAGCTCTATGCTGTAGTTTTTACTGCAGGTTTTATAAACCATTTGGTACTATGTCTTTTTAACTTCTGCCTTAATGCCTTGATTCTAGTTCTGAACTAACAGGATGTGTGTTCTCTGCTGAGAGGGAAAACTAGTGCTGATACGAGGCTTTATTAACATCAGATAGACGTGGCCTCCATGGACAATTGACCTGACTCTCCATTTACTGTGAAGAAGAATTGCTGAGAATCAACTGCCCAAACCAAAATCATCCTCTTTGGCAGATGTCTTCTAACAATTGTTTTATGTCTCACAATTCTATATAGAATGACAATTCACCAGTTAACTACAGATATATTTTTCAATAAGATTTTATCGAAGTATTCAGCACATTGAATTTAAGTAACAGCAAAGTTACTTAAATTTAAACATTCTAGAAATGTTTTATTAAGATTTTTTAGTGTTCACTAAAGGCCAATACCCAGCTGTAAAAATCTTCCTGGCTAAAATTATTAGTCCAGAGGCTGTCCACTAGACTATGTGTGGTAAGGTACCAGTAATTGAATTCTGAGGAAAATATCAGCTCAGCTCACTTCCCTGGGGAGTTAAGATGGCCTTCTATAATTAACACATAACTCCTGACTGGATTCCTGACTGGATTCTTTAACTTGAAAAGAGTGTCAATCCTTGCTTCTGCTTAGCTGAATATCAGAGTATATGGATCTGCCTTAATTGGAAAACAGAGAATATTTACACTCCACATTTTTGCCTGTGAATGTATCCTCAACTTTTATAGTTACAAATGGCTATCAAAAATCAATTAGGGAAGCAGGTGTAGCTCAGTGGTTGAGAGCCTGCTTTGCATGTACGAAATCCCAGGTTTCATTCCCCACCTCCTCCAAAGGAAAAAAAAAAAAGTCAGGAGAATCAATATTCATAGAAAATTGCTTCAAAGTTTGTTTATCTGCCTACTATTCTGAACTGATTTCTTAGCAAATCAGACCTATCAATTGCTTCTAACCTGGACCTATTCCACTGAATTGTACTTTGGTATATAATGAACTTATTTTTTAAAATATAAAACAGAACAGCCTAATAATAATAATAATAGTAGATTAGTAGATGAGAGGACTTCCAGGGAAGATGGTAGAGTAAGGAGTTCCAGGACTCAGTTCTTCTGCCAAAACAACTAATAAACAGTTGTCTGAAACAACTATTTTTAAATCCTAAAGGCCAGAAGGGCACTGTACAGGATCCCAATGAAGAACAGGAGAAAGAGGCTGATAAATCACGCTAAGGGACTGTAAATTGCTCTCTACATGTGATGGCTACCAGCATCTATCCCTCACTCTTGCAGCTCCCTGACTCAGGATCCAGTCCCTGGTTAGCTGCTGCTGACAGAAAGTTACATAAAAATCCTCTTCCCCAACAGGAGTGTGCACAGCTGATCACAGCTTGATAGTGAATATGGATGACTGGGTCCCAGCTCTGAGGGAAGCTATTAAACCCATCCAAGGCAAAGGCAGAGGCAGCCATTGTTTCAACTCTCACTGGACAGGGGCAGAGGCAGTGGAAATTTAAAGATGCAAGTCTTCCTCAGGGAAGGTTAGCTGAAAGGATGCATTTGCTGGGCAGGCCAGGAAAGCTCAGCTTTAAAAAGCTGTCAGAGAAGTTTTTGCACCCTTCCTGACCCTCTCCACAGGGCACTTTGGAGCTGTCACTGTCCCCTTGTGGGTCCCTGGCCCTTGTTTGGCTGGGAAAGTCCAAATAAGAAAAGTCCTCCCAGGGTGACCTTCCTCCCAGAATTTGCCCTCTATGCAAAAGCAGTTTGACACAATGAAAGGAATATGAAAACCTGTAGAGGAGGACAGTCTGGGACAAAGGTCTGCCAGCTTCAAATACTCTGGAAAGGGTGGTTTGTCCCCTGGGACATAGAGGGGACAACCAAACCCCTGTAAAAAGGGGAACTCCAAAACAACTAACAAACAAAAGCCCAAGAGAAGGTAGAGGTCCAGTAAAAAGGGGAAAACCCTGCACAGGGCATCCACCTTGGGGAGAAGGAGGACTGAAGCTCAAGAAAATCTTTATCTTATCAACAGCTCTTTACAAAACCAGGAAACATACATCTCATGAAGTAAATTCCAGAGTTAACATTCCAAAATATTGAAATGCACAGTGTGCAACAAAAGAGTATAAGACAAACAAGGAAACAGGAAATAATGGTCCACCCAAAGGAAGATGATAAAAATACAGAAAACACCAATGAAGAAGGTGAGAATGTGTACTGACTGAGGAAAGCCTTTAAAAAAATGTTTGTATGTATTGTGAGAATTTTGATTTTTACCCATAATAAAAAAAAAAAAAAAATGATCTTAAAAATGCTTAAGGAGATGAAGGAAAATACAGAGAAAGAAATACAGGATATCAGGAAAACAATGAATGAACAATAGGAGTCTAAGTAAAGAGAGAAATTTTAAAAAGGAATTAGACACAACTAATGGAGTTGAAGGCCACAGTAACTGAAATGAAAAATGCCCAGGTGGGTTTCAAGGGAAGATTTGAGCTGGCAGAAGAAAGAAACAGTGAAATTGAAAACAAGACACCTGAAATTATTCAGGCTGAGGAAGAGAAAGAAAAAAGAAATATTAAAAGCAAAAATAGTCTAAGACACCTATGGGACACAATCAAGCACACCACTATATGCATTATGGAATTCCAGAAGGAGAAGAAAAGGCAAAGGGGAAGAAGGAATAGTCACATAAATAATGACAGAGAACTTCCCAAATTTAGCAAAAGACATGAATATGTACATCCAAGAAGCTCAGAGAATAACAAACAGGATAAACATGAGGAAAAATACACCCTATCATATATTAATTACATAATCAAATGCAAAAGACAAGAATAGAGTTCTGAAAACTGCAAGAGAAAAGCAACGTTACACAAAAGGGTATCCCAATCAGGATGTGAGCCGATTACTCATCAGAAACCATGTAGGAAAAGCAGTGGGTTGAAATACTTAAAGTGCAGAAAGAAAACAACTGCCAGTCAAGAATTTTATATCTGGCAAGACTCTCTTTCAAAAATGAGGGAGAGATTAACACATTCTCAGATAAACAAAAGCTGAGGGAGCTCATCACCACTAGATCTTCCCTACAAGCAATGCTAAATGGAGTTCTTCAGACCGAAACAAAAAAACTAGAGAGTGGTTCAAAGCAGCATAAAGACAAAGACCAGTGGTAAAGGTATATATTAAGGTAAGTATAAAAGCCAGTATTATTGTATTGTATTATTTGATATGCAATTACACTTCTTACTTTTTACAGGTGCTAAAATACAAATGCATAAAAAGTAATGATAAACCTTGGTTTTTGGATATACAATGTACAAAGATATAAGTGGTAACAAGTACCAAAAAAATTGTGGGGAAAAGTATATGTACATGCTGTTGAAGTTAAGTTGATATCAAACCAAATATAATTGTTATATATTTTGGATGTTAAATTTTAATCCTATGATAAACACAAGGAAAACACATGAAAAATATGTAGAGATAGAAATGACAAGGCATTTCTATGGTGCAACACAAGAAAGCAAGTAAATATAAAGGTAAGCTTTAATGGAAGTGAGGGGGAACAAAGATATAACACTTAAAAAGGCTAAATATCAAAGTGGCAGAAAAAGAGACCTGTATTATCCATAGTGACTTTATTTATTTATTTATTTAATTATTTTAAGATTTTATTTATTTATTCATTTATCCCCCCCTTGCTGCTTGTGCTCGCTGGGTCAGCCAACCACGCCGTGCGGGCGGGCCTGCCCTCACCAGGAGGCCCCGGGAACCGAACCCGGGGCCCCCCATATGGTAAACGGGAGCCCCACTGATTGAGCCACAGCCGCTTCCCTCCATAATGACTTTAAATGTAAATGGATTAAATTATCCAGTCAAAAGGCAAAGAGTGGCAGAATGAATAAAAAAGCATGACCCAACTATTTGCCTTCTGCAAAAGACTGACTCTAAAGTCAAAGATACAAGTAGGTTGATGGTGAAATGATGAGAAAAGTATAACATGCAAATAGTAGCCAAAAGAGCTTGTGTGGCTACACTAATATTAGATAAAAT
Source organism: Tolypeutes matacus (assembly GCA_026826555.1). Taxonomy (NCBI): domain Eukaryota; kingdom Metazoa; phylum Chordata; class Mammalia; order Cingulata; family Chlamyphoridae; genus Tolypeutes; species Tolypeutes matacus. Next base: position 1,141,081 of record JAKSZT010054307.1, read on the forward strand.
AGATTTTAAGTCAAAAACAGTTACAAGAGACAAAGATGTTC
>JAKSZT010054307.1:1211121-1227266 GCA_026826555.1 Tolypeutes matacus
AACAGCAACTCACCTTTCCTATGGTCCACTCAAAAAGTCTAGAAATAATAACTAATCCAGGCTATACCACTTCCCATTAACAGGAACCAGGGCACTTGGGAGAAATGGTTAATTCCAAGTCTGGTGAAGGAAGCATACAAGATGACCTTGGAACATCTTGCAATTCTAGATTGCAAGAAAGCTGTCAAATACCAGTAGGGTCGTGTCAAAAGGACTCAGAACTCAACTTGAGTTAACTCCAATGGCCAAAGATAGGACACTTTGAGCATCAATAAGGATAATAACTGTAAGAGATAGAAACATTAACCCATGACTTAGCGATAATACTAAAAATAATAATATTCATCACTGTTGGTGAATGTAAGGGAATTAGTCATTATTTTAAAACCTTTATGAAATAAGGGAAAGAAGCCTCTTTTACATGAACTGGAGTAATCCAATAGTTGATGAGAGGAAGTTGCTCTTCACTGAAATTCCAGTTAAACAAAAAAGTAATCCAATACTATATGAATTTAATTATGAATTAATTAATCTAGGCAATGATCTTTAATGACTGCTAAATTCATAAGACAGAAATTCATATCTTATATACCTCCTGACTGAAGAACACAGCACCACCTAAGAAATAAGTGTTGGAATAATAATTGAATATGATCAATCCTTTTAATCCAACAATAATTGACAGGAAATACAGCATAGAGAGGAGCACGTTAAGTGAAATTACAGGGATCCAATAAGCAAAATGACCCAGTTTCTTTAACAACTAAACTGCAGGGGTGGGGGGAAATGACAAATGGGGAGCCTAAAAATTAAGAGAGACTTAGAATATAAATAAATCAATTAGATGTGAGGGCTTTTTCGGATCTTAATTTAATTTAAACAAGCAAACTTCCCTGTCTCATTTTTCTCAATTTCACTTGTGCTTCCTGGGTTCACCTGCCAAATAAACTTTCTGCACCCAGCATGGCAAAATTCCTGAGTATTTAACAATCCATTCTCATGAGTGGATTTTCACTGCTGGGTGAAAAATTATGTTCTTTATTTTACAATTTTATACACTAGCTGACTTTATTTAAAGTATATTTTAAATAAAAGTTATTTAAAAAGTAGAAGAAAACTTCTGAATGCCATCACAAAGTTTCTGTTTCCATAGCCTTGAAAATAAGCCCAGGCCCACATTCCCTGACCGCAAAGGAAATCAGGCAGCAGAGATAGAAGACAAAGGAAATGTGCCCTTGCTGTTTTTTTCTTTCTGGGATTTCATGAGAAACTGTGTTTCAAGGGGATAGAGGAAAGATATACACTATGGAGTCTCCCATGGGTACCTCTTTGTGCTCTTTATTTTAAGATGGAAGACACTAGAAGTTGGGACCATAAACTGGAAGAGAAATGAAGAGCACAGGGAAATGTGGACAGGGACATTACAATTTATTTGTCCATTTTTGTGACTCTTATCACTTTTGAAAACTGTCTGAGAGCCATTTTCTCTTAGAGTAGCTACTACTGCTGGGTAATAAATCAGGTAATTCTAGAATCTGCCCTAACCAACGTATAGTTATTCATCAAAAGACTGTCTTCCTCCTAATTACACAAAGACTCGGGAGAAAGAGGCATGTAATTAGAAATTAAGAAACCTGCCTAATCATCCTAACTCACATACTATTTTGCTGCAAAACTTTGAACAAATCACTTAACCCCTCAAGGCCTCAGTCAACTCATCTATAAAGTAAGCACTTTGAACTACAAGGTTTCTGAGGCCCTGTTAGTTTAAGTTTAAGAGCGTCGGTTTAAGTGGACGCTCACCATCTCTCTCGCAAAAGACAGCTGATTGGGGACAGGATCCTGCCCAAATGATTCTGGGAGCCCATGGAGCAGGAGCCTTTGGGGCATCGATCAGGAGGGAGCTGGACAGGGAGATAGATTGCTCAAGATAAAATCGTGAGTTTCTAGCCCAGTTTATAGAAATCCCATATGGCTAAGCCCCACCCTCTGGGCCAGGGTGAGCCCCGACTCCTGCCAGCCACCCAGCAAAAGGGAGTATTCTCCAAGAGTGGGAGGGTTTTGGCAAGGGTCAGAGAGTGGTTTCCTTTCTGTGGGTTTGGTTGCCTGGACTCCCTTTGTGCTTTTGGGAGCACACCAGCCAGCTCAAGGTGGCACCAGGAAGAGGGGAGAGGCAAATCTGCTGAGTAAGCCTGATTTCCCTAACCGCCCTGGGATACAAAGGCTTGGCCCAAGAGAGGGAGGAGTCAGCAGTTTAAGAGGACTATCAGAATTTCAACTCCCCTAAGGGAGTCAGGCAGTGGGAAGTGCTTAATAAATTTCCAAGAGCCTATTTAGGGTCCCCTGGGAGGAGGAGGTTTCTAGAAAGGGGATGAGAATCATTTCTGTGCTGTCAACTCAGTCATCAGGGTCCCATTTGAATTTCAAAATGGAACTCAACCTGACCAGGAGAGGGATCTACTCACACAGCCTGCTGAATCCTGCTGCCCTAGGAGAGTCAAACCTGCCCGAGGGAAAGGGACTGAATAGCTTTCTGAAGAGCTTACTGACCCAATTAGAAAGGGTCAGTGGAGGAGTTTCCACCTTAAATATACGAGATCATTCCCAGCTCCTCGTAGCAATCCACCGGGATAACTAACATCCAGATGATATTCTAGGACAGGGAATATATCTATTTGTACTAGCTGTTTCTGGGTCCCTTATTTTTCCAAAAAAAAAAAAGATTACTTTAAAAATATATATTTAACATAGTTTACTTGCTAAAACCTGCCTCAAAGCCTGCAGAGAGAAGACTGCAGGGTAACTGATTGATGAACACAGGCAGCCTGAGAAGGTCCACAAGGGCCCAAGAAGAAACGCTGTTCTTTCTTAGCTTTTTTTTTGCTTCTTGTTTTTTTTTTTTTCCTCTTTCTTCCACCCCACCCGACCCCTTTTCTTAAATTACATGCTGCTAGCTTGTTTCTTCTTTGCTCTACTTCTTCCTTGATTTCCCATTTTCTGTGTATACTGATTTTGTCTACCAATGCTATCTCTTTTCCTTCTTCATCTTTGTATCTTCTGCTTTCTATTGTGGTTCTTACATTACACCTTTCTTTATTTAGTCCTCAACTTTTCTGATTTCGATTTCTATCTTGTTTATTCTGTTTTCTTTTTTTTATTAACTTTTTTCTTTCTGCCCTTTCTTTTCTCTTTCTCTCTCTCCTCATCATTCTGGCCTTTTAAATCACTCTATATATTTTTCTCTATTCAGTTTCCCATTTCATTGTAGGTACTCCACTGTTTTATTCCTATTACTCTACACTGCATATATGAGTTAAATTTTCATTTTGCTAAGTCTTATATGGCCTCTCTCCTAACTTTTATTACTATTATTACTATTATCCTTTTTCTTTTCTTATCTCTTTCACTTTCATTGGCCTTAATCTTTTTCCTTCAAGGGAACATAGAAAATAGCAAGGAAATAGGACAAGAAGAACAAAGTGTCAAAGAGAAAACTTACACACACAAATCCAGCAACTAAATAAAACTCTAGAGCAGAGAAAGAAGATAATTGGCTGAATAAATCCATCAAGATAAAAGGATGATCAGAGGGCAACAAAAAATTACAAGCCATGCTAAGAAACAGGAAGACATAGACCAGTTCAATAAACAGACTAAAAACCAGGAAAAGATGCAGAACATCAAACAACTAATCAAAGCTGTCCAAACAAATATCATGGACCAACTTAATGAAGTTAAGGAAGAGATTAAGGATATTAAGAAGACACTGGGAGGATATACTGAAGAAATTGTAAACATACATAAAAAGGTAACAGATATGATGGTGATGAATGGCACAATCCAAGAAATCAGAAAGACACTAGAATCATATAAAAGTAGATTTAAAGAGGCAAAAGAAAGAATTAGTGATGTGGAAGACAGTACATCTGAAATCAAACAGAGAGTAGGACAGATAGATAAAAAGATAGAAAACATCCAGCATGGATGTAGGGATTTAAATGACAACACAAAATGCACAAACAAATGCATTATAGGCATCCCAGAGAGAGAAGAGAAGAGAAAGGGAACAGAAGGAGTGTTGAAGGAAATAATGGCTGAAAACTTCCCAACCCTATTGAAGGAGATGGACGTACATGTCCAGGAAGCACAGCACACTCCAAACAGTATAAATCCCAGAAGGCCTACTCCAAGACATATACTTGTCAAAATGTCCAATGCTCAAGACAAGGAGAAAATATTCAAGGCAGCAAGAGAAAAGAGAACCATCACAAACAAGGGAAGCTCAATAAGATTAAGTGCTGATTTCTCATCTGAAACCATGGAGGCAAGAAGGCAGCGAGTGGTATGACATAGTTAAGGTACTAAAAGAAAAAAATTTCCAGCTAAGAATTCTCTATCCAGCAAAGCTGGCACTCAAAAATGATGGAAAGTTCAAAATATTCACAGATAAACAGAAATTAAGAGCTTATGCCAATAAGAAACCTGCCCTTCAAGAAATACTAAAGGAAGTTCTGCAAGTTGAAAAGAAAAAACAAGAGAGAGAGAATTGAAAGAGAGTGTAAGAACAACTAAAAAGACAAAAAGAGAAATAAAAACAATATATGACATACATAAACCCAAAGAAAATATGGCAGATGTAAGAAATACCTTGAGAATAATAATACTGAACATTAACAGATTAAACTCACCAGTCAAGAGATACAGATTGGCAGAATGGATAAAGAAATATGACCCATCTATATGTTGTCTACAAGAAACCCACCTTAGACCCAGGGATTCAAGGAGGCTGAAAGTGAATGGCTGGAAAACAATTTTACAAGCAAACAATAACCAAAAAAGGGCAGGAGTAGCTATACTAATATTGAAAAAATAGACTTTAAATGCAAAGCCATTGTAAGAGACAGACAGACACTAAATATTAGTAAAGCAGGTAATCTTTCAAGAAGAAAGAACAATCATAAACATTTATGCACCTAATCAGGACTCCTCAAAATACATGAGGCAAACACTGGAAAGACTAAATGGAGAAATAGATGCTTCTACAATTATAGTGGGGAACTTTAATACACCATTATCACCATTTAACAGAACATCTCAACAGAGAATCAATAAAAAAACAAAGGCCTTGAATAATAATACATCAGAGGATCTGTACCTAATGGACATATACAGAACATTATACCCAAATAAAGTGAGATATACATTATTCTCGAGTGCACATGGATCATACTCCAAGATAGACCCCATGCTAAGCCACAGAATAACTCTCAATGAATTCAGAAAGATTGAAATCATACAAAGTAATTTCTCTGACCACAATGGGATGAAATTAGAAATCAGTAAGGGCCAGAAAACCAGATTAGGCACAAAGATATGGAAGTTAAACAACACACTCTTAGACAAATAGTGGGTCAAGGAGGAAATTTCAAAAGAAATTAGTAACTACCTCAAAACAAATGAAAATGACAACACAACATATCAAAACCTATGGGATGCAGCAAAAGCTGTACTGAAAGGGAAGGTCATAGCCATAAATGCATATATCAAAAAAGGAGAAAGAGCTAAAATTGAAGACCTTACTGCATACCTGGTGGAAATGGAAAAGCAACTACAAACTAACCCCAAGGAAGTAGGAAGAGGAAAATAAGGACGATTAGAGCAGAACTAAATGAAATAGAAAAGAAGAAAGCACTAGAAAAAATAAACAAAACCAAAAGCTGGTTCTTCAAGAAGATCAATAAAATTGACAAACCCTTAGCCAGACTAACAAAAAAGAGAAGAGAGCAGATGCAAATACACAAAATAAGAAATGAAGAAGGGGATATCACCACTGACCCCACAGAAATAAAGAGTATCATAGAGGATACTTTGAAAAATTATATGCCAACAAGAATGATAATTTAGAGGAAATGGAAAAATTCCTAGACACTCACAAGCAGCCTACATTGATGAAAGAAGAAATTGATGAACACAACAGTCCAATTACAAGTAAGAGATAGACTCAGTCATCAAAAACCTCCCAACTAAGAAGAGCCTAGGACCAGGCGGCTTCACAGGTGAATTCTAGCAACATTCCGGAAAGAACTAACACCAATCCTGCTTAAGCTCTTCCAAAAAATAGAAGTAGAAGGAGCATTGCCTGACTCATTCTATGATGCCAACATTACCCTAATACCAAAGCCAAATGAAGACGCCACAAGAAAGGAAAATTACAGACCAATATCTCTAATGAACCTAGATGCTGAAATCCTCAACAAAATACTTGCTAATCACATTCAACAACATATTAAAGAAATTATACACCATATCCAAAAGAATGATAGAGGAGCACCATCTCACACCTTATACAAAAATCAACTCAAGATGGATCAAAGATCTAAATATAAGAGCCAAGACCATAAAGACCTTGGAAGATAATGTAGGGAAGTATCTACAGGACCTGTAATAAGAAATGGTTTCATGAACTTCACACCCAAAGCATGAGCAGCAAAAGAAAAAATAAATAAATGGGATCTCCTCAAAATTAAAAACTTTTGCACCTCAAAGGATATTATCAAGAAAGCAAAAAGGGACCCTACCCAATGGGAGAAAATATTTGGCAACCATATATCTGATAGGAGCCTAATAACCTGCATATATAAGGAAATCCTACACTTAGAACATAAAAAGACAAACAACCCATTTAAAAAATGGGCAAGTGACCTGAAAAGACACTTCTCCAAGGAAGAAATGCAAATGGCTAAAAAGCACATGAAAAATGCTCAACATCACTAGCTATTAGGGAAATGCAAATCAAAACTACAATGAGATACCATCTTACACCCATTAGAATGGTGGCTATTGAAAAAACAGCTGACTATATGTGTTGGAGAGGATGTGGAGGAACAGAACACTCATCCACTGTTGGTGGGAATGTAGAATGGTTCAGCCATTGTGGAGGACAGTTTGGCGGTTCCTCAAAAAACTCACTATAGAACTTCCATATGATCCAGCAATTCCACTGCTGGGTATATACCCAGAAGAAATGAAAGCAAAGACACGAACAGGTATATGCATACCAGTGTTCATGGTGGCATTATTCACTATTGCCAAAAGTTAGAATCAACCCAAGTGCCCATCAAATTTTATGTATTTTATCACTTATATTTAAACTTATTATTATTTCATTTCTCTATTAATCGTATTCATCAATTGTAATGGCTTCATCTTTGAAGAGATTTTGGATCACAGAAAGGTTACAACGGGGGTGGGGGAGAATCGTTGGTGTGGGGTGTCAGGGATCGGGGATGAATGGGAAGAAGTTCACCTGAGCATACATATAAGGTATATAAAAATGATCAACTGATCACGGGGCATTGTCACAGTGAGTGGAAACCCACACAATAAATGAGAGAATACTGAATTCTCATCCTAGAGAGTTCAGCCACATTCTCTAAGGGAGCAGCAACAGTCCACCAAGTGCAGGGGCAGTGACTGGCAAAGGAGGATGATCCACTGATGGGCCCTTGATATTGATGATTAGGCTTAGGAGTCTTTGTTCTTGAAATTGAAACTTAGCATATTGTTATGGGGTGCCTAAGGGTTGCCTCCTGAGAGCTTCCTTTGCTGCTCAAATGTGGTCTCTCTCTAAGTCAAACTCAGTATATGAATGCATTACCTTCCCCCCAGGGTGGGACATGACTACCAGGGATGAGCCTCCTTGGCACCGAGGATTGCTACCAAATATGAACTAGCAATGCAACTGGAAAAAGATTTCGAATAAAAGGGGGAAAAGGTAAAGAAAATGAGTGTACATGGCTAAGAGACTTCAAAGTGAGTTGGGAGGTCATCCCAGATGTAACGCTTGTGCACATCTCAGCAGGATTTCATAGACTTCCAAAGTGGATATTACCTCCAAATAGTGGGGCTCCTGAGGGCTCTGGAGATACCCAGGTCCCATGGTCAGGGCGGATGGCTCCAGAGTTTGGTGCCTTCCCAGCTAGCCTTACTTTGGAGTTTGTGCTCCTGAAACTGACAGAGTTAGACTCAACTATGTCTTCCCTGCACGTGGCTCGTCTGTCCCTTCTATTTAAACCTATACTTGGTGCTGGAGTTTGTAAGTGTACAACCAGAGACTCGAGTCTTTCGGCTGTCCATGTGCCAGCTGGGCCCAGAACCTTGGAGGAGCTGCAACATCTACTCTCCACCTCATTAGATTCACCCAGGACAATTGGTGGGGAGATGATGATGGACAACAGCTGTCCCAGGGAACAGAGAGAGTCTGCAGCTGCAGGCAAGATAGTCCCATCCATCTTCCCCACGGAATATAAGCCCCCTTGCAATTGGAGGTGGAATGGACATCACCATCCCAGAATCCTTAGGACTGGGGGAGGAGTTATTGACTAGAGTGGACTTACTGGTATTCTACTATAGATATATTGTGATTCTAGCAATGGAAGAAATGACAACATTGATGTGGCATTTAGTGGCCACTGGAGGCTCTGGGGGCAGGGAGAGGGAAAAATGGTTGTAATATGGGGGCTTTTTTGGGACTTGGGAATCATCCTGAGTAACATTGCAGCGACAGATATAGGCCATTTTATATCATCACATAACATGCAGAATTGTGTAGAGAGTGTGGTCTACAATGTGAACTATGGTCCATGCTTAATGGCAAAGCCCCAGGATGTATTTATCAATTGCAGTGAATGTGCCACACTAATGAAGGATGTTTATGTGGGCGGTTGTGGGAGGGGTGGGAAGTGGGACATATGGAAATCCCTATTTTTTGGGTAACATTTGTGTAATCTAAGAATCTTTTTAAAAATTAAAAAAATTTTTGAAAAATCTACAATTCTCAAGGAACAGATGTGGGTTCAAGTGGTTGGGCTCCTGCCTCCCACATTGGAGGTCCCAGGTTAGGTTACCAGTGCCTCCTAAAACAACATAAACAAACACCGAGGAAATCAATGAAAAAAATCAACTCCGGGAGCTGATGTGGCTTAGTGTTTAAGCACCAGCTTCCCATATATGAAGTCCTAGGTTCAATGCCCATCCCCCAGTACATAAAAAAAAAAAAAAAAAGTCTGCAATTCTATTATTTCTGATTGCCAAATGCTCTTCAGGAAGCTCATTCTGCTCAAGAACTCACTTAGAACCTTTGAAGTGCCCTTGGGTCAGACAGACTGAGAGAAGGGAAGAACACTTCCTCGGTGTGGACAGCAGTATTAAGGTACTTTAGTCTGACATGAGGGAAACAGAAGGAAGAATCTCCAGGAGGTACGGAAAGGACCCTTCTCTCTGAGAGGACCAGGGTCCTAGGACTGCAGATGAGGCTTGGTGAACACTGCAGCACGTGCCTCATACCTCAGCACCCACCAGGCCACAAAATTAGCCCCACATGTTTGCATGTCCATTATCTCCTACCAAAGACTGATTCTTATTAAAGGCACTCCCCCTTCTCCCTGAACTCCTGCTTCTGCTCTAGAATCATCACTGCCACTATCTCCATTAAATATGCTTTCTTCAGGATCTTCACTAGAAGGTTTTCATTGGCACAGAAGTCAACAATATCTGAGCCTGGCTCTGAGCCAAAAGAGACATAAAATAAGAATGTGGAAACCACGTGACTCTTGAAAGGCACACAAACACATAGAGAAATGGAATACCTAAAGAGGATGATATTATTACTGAGGTCCTCTGTGGCAAAAAAGCAAACTCTAGCTTCCAGAGAAATCAGAGAAGACTCAAATACTAGAAAAGGTCAATAGAAGCTTTTTCAACTGTAGTGTAAAAACCATAAGAATTAGTTAACTTTGAGTTGTTGCTTCATCCCACTTAGATTTGCCCCTGCTTATCTGTGTCTCTGTTCCCCTAGGATGTGTTTTAGTGCCACACGGGCTTTGCTTGTGACCTCTGCTGCATCATTCATTACTGTCACTCAAGCACCTGCAGAGCACCTGTAAGTGGCCATGCCTCAAGGACTCTGGGAGGACAGCAGCTGAGATGGAAGATAAAATGGAGGTGAGAATAAGCCAGGGCCACTGCTGTGCCCGCCTCTAGGGGGCACCAGTCACATCAGAGCCTGTATTAGGCAGCAGTGGTGTGAGCCAATCTTTCTATTTCCTACTTTCTATTGCAAGTTGACATTTCTCCAAAGAGGAAATATCAGTGGCTAAAAGTCACATGAAAAGATGCTCAACATCACTAGCTATTAGGGAAATGTAAATCAAAACCACAATGAGATATTTCATACCTACTAGAATGGCCAATATTGAAAAAAAAAAAAAAAACAGAAAACTTCAAGTGTTGGAGAGGATGTGGAGAAACAGTAACACTCATTCATTGCTGGTGGGACTGTAAAATGGTAAAGCCACTGTGGAAGACATGTGATGATCCTCAGGAAGTTAAGTATAGAATTGCTATATCATCCAGTAAACTTGCTACTAGGTATATACTCAAAAGAACTGAAAGCAGGGACTCAAAGAGACATTTTCACACTGATTTCATAGCAGCATTATTCACAATTGTCAAAAGATGGAAGCAAAACAAGTGCCCATCAACCAATGAACGGATAAACAAAATGTGGTACATACATACAGTGGAATATTATTCAGCATTAAAAAAAGAAATGAAGTCCTTGATGCATGCCACAACATAAATGAACTTGAAGTCATTGTGTTGAGTGAAATAAGCAAGACACAAAAGGACAAATATTCTGTGATCTCACTGATGTGAAATTAGTATAATAAGCAAACTTATAGAGTTGGAATCTAGAATATAGCTTACCAGGGGATAGAATGGGGGTAGAGAATGGAGAGCTGATGCTTAATTTGTGCAGAATTTCTGTTTAGGTTGATTCAAATATTTGGAAATCGATAGTGGTGATGGTAGCACATTATTGTGATTATAATTAACAGTGTTGAATTACGTTTGTTGAATGTGGCTGAAAGGGAAGTTTTAGAGCCATATATTCTACTTGAAGGAAAGTTAGAAAACAAAATAGGGGACTGTATAATACAGTGGACCCTGTTGTGGACAATGGATGCTGGTTAATAGTACAAATATTAATAATGATCCCTCATGAATTAAACAAATGTACAATACTATTACAAGGTGTTAATAATATGGTGCTTTATGGGGAAAAAATACACCTAATGCAAACTATGGACTATAGTTAACAGTAATATTTTAATACTCTTTCATCAATTGTAACAAAGGTACCACACTAAAGTAAAGTGTCAACAGTAGGGGGTATGGGGGAATGTTGAATCTTTTACATGACTTCCATAAACCTACTTTTCTAATTTAGAAAAAAAAAGGATAACTTATAAATCATGCCAAGTGAAAAAAACAGACACACGTTACTGCATATTGTTTTATTCCATTTATATAAAATGTAAATATAAATAAATTTTTAGAGACAGAATTAGATTACCAGTTATATAGGGCTGGGGAAGGATGGAGGGATTGAGAGGTGACTGCTTTCTTTTTGGAGTAATGAAAATGTTCTAAAATTGATTGTGGTGATAAATGCACTACTCTGTGCTTATACTAAAAGCCACTGATTGTACACTTTGGATGGATTGTATAGTATGCAAATATATCTCAATAAAAAATACTTTTTAAGGAAAGTAACTAACTGCAGTCCTCATGTGGTGGGGTAATGGATCATTTCAATTGTCTTTATTGTTGCTTATGACTGTTTCCTAAAATTTTTCTATACCTGTCATTAATAACTTTGTCATTAAAAAATACAATAAAATTATTATTTTTAAAAATATGTTGGCAAAAGTATATGTAATCTAGCATTTGGACATTATTGCCAGAATGGTGATTCCTGTGCTTCATACTGAAATCACTGAACTTAACCTCTATGATTCTGTTTCCTCATGCATGAAATAGGACAAACCATATCTATCTCACAGGGCTTTTACAAGACTTAAGACTGAGTTCTTAGTGTGTCCTAAGAAGTTGTCCTAACACTTTACATATAGCTCACCTGCGATCGATTGAATTAGGTACCCCAATGTAGAGATGTTCTTAATCATAATCCACATTCCCGTGGATGTGAACCTATTGTAAATAGGACTTCTTGAGGTTGTTATTTTTAGTTAAGGTGCACCCCAGCTCAGTGCACCTCCAGTTCATTGGACTCACCCAGGACAACTAACAAAATATGATGATGGACAACGCGCATCCCAAAAAACAGAGAGTATCTACAAACATGAGCAAGATAGTTCCATCTATCTACCTCATGGGATCTAAGCCCCCTCTCAATTGGAAGCAGAGTGGCCACCACCATCCCCAAATCCTCAAGATTGAAGAATGAACAAACATAAGAGAGGAATGCAACTATGGACCAAAGTGCACTTAATATTATTCTAGTAATGGAAGAACTTGTATCATTGCTATAAAGACAGTGACCACCTGAGGTTATGAGGGGAGGGAGAGAGAAAATAGGTATAACATGGGACATTTTTGGGACATTGGAATTGTTCTGCATGATATTGCAATGATGGGTACAGGCCATCATACATTTTGCCAAAACCTACATAATTGTGTGGTGCAAAGTGTACACCATAATGTAAACTATAGACCATGGTTAGTAGCATGCTTCAATATGTGTTCATCAATTATAACAAATGTACTACACTAATGAAAGCTGTTGTTAATGACGGAAAGTGAGGGAGGGAAGAGGTTTGGGTATATAGGAATCTCCTATGTTTTCAATGTAATATTTATGTAATCTAAAGCTTCTTTAAAAATAAAGGGGAGAGGACTGTCAGAAGATGGCATCAGACTAACAGGCAGATCTCAATGCTCTCACAAAAACAACAGAGAAAGAGCCAAAAGCTGGTTGAGGGACCTGTTTTGGGGGTCAGCAGACCAGGACAGTGCTACACAACTCCCAGGAGAGGGTGGGACAGAGAAACAAAGAACACGAAAGAACAGATGTAAGCTACCAAGCCCCCACGGCGGCAGGAAGGGCTCCCCTGAGAAGCCCCGCCATGAAGAAATTAGGATGGGGTAAAAACCCTGGCTCACTGCAGCTGACTGAGAGGAGAACCATATCTTCCCCCCATCAGCTGTTTCAAGGGAAAAGGGAAGGGGAGTCGGGGGGCTTTTATTCAGTGTATTCAGCTCCAGATAACTCCAAACAGAAAGGCCTCCCTCTTGGTTCCCTGAAAGCTGACAGGTGAAGGTAGAAAGGCAACCAATCAGGACAGCAAAAAGCTGAGATCCCTCTTAATATGGGGAATAGGGAGGAGGAAAGGCCTTAAAAAGGCTGACCCCAGGGCCCCACACACGTCTCACCCTGTAGCACACCGCACCCGTGTCTCGGGTGTGAACTCTCATTCGTTCTCGTTTCTCAATAAACTCTTGTTACTGGTCGCATTAAACTGGTGCATCTCTGAATTCTTTCTTGTGATGAAGCCATGAACCTAGAAACCCAGCGCGTTCCACTAACAGAAGAAATAAAGATACTGAATTAATTTGGATACTAGCCTAACTCAGAGTCAACCAATTATTTTTGGGGACAGAAGGCTCACCCTAAAATCCACTTCTTTATGACTAAGAGAGTAAGGGAACAAGGGGGCCCAAAGGAGAGCAGATGAGGTTACAATTCAGCAGCCACTGTGCGGACAGTGACTGAGTGTAAACAGGACCCAGAAGAGGGGGCCTCCACTTCACCTCAGTCTCCATCCAACACACATTTGTTGAACACATGCTCTGTGCCAGTCATTGAAGATACAGCAAAGAGCAAGACAAGCCTGGTGCTTGCACTCAAGAAGCTTTCAGTCCTCTGGGGAAATACACACAAGAGGCAATTACAAGGGGTGTAAAAGTACCAAGACAGGAGATGTATGTTCACCTAACCCCACCGGGGTGGGGGACAGTGGTTGGGAAGAGTTTCTGCAGTGAAAGATATAACTTGAAATCAAGAAATGAGCAGGAAAGGTGGGGGTGCGGTAGGCAGCAGGGTGATAACAAATAAGGAAAATATAAAGTGCACGTGCACACACACAATACCTATTATCCAAAGGGTCACATCAATGGGGACATTTTGGGGGGACTAATTTTGCAGTGGAGGGAGCTCTTTGAAGCAAATCAGAGTCGTGACACCCAGGTTTCTGACTCGCACAGCAGGGTGGGGAGTGGGATTGTTGACTGAAATAGGAAACCCCAGAAGAGGACCAGGTGGGAGGCAAAGCTCAGCTTGGTCTTGACATGCTGAGCTTAAGGGGTCTCTGAGACCTCCAAAAGCAGCTGTCAGGTGCCCAGGTAGGTATTCCACTCTGAAATGCAGTTAACATCTGAGCTCAAAAGTTAAATATGGGATTCATTAGATGAAAAGTGATCATTTAACCTATGGACACAGATGAGAATATTTAGCAAGAAAACAAAGTGAAAAGGGGAACACGTCTGGGACTGGAGTCTGTAGAACTCGTTCAAACTTGGCAGAAGAGGCTGACCCTGCAGAGAGTCAGAGGGACAGTCAGAGAGCTGGGGGGAGACCCAGGAGAGGGAGGAGTGTCCCAGGATGTTTGAAGGTGTGTAAAGAAGGAGGGAGGGGTCAGCAGTGACAATGTGAGCATGTAGTCAAATAGAATGAGTACAAAAATGGATATGCCAGAGATGTGAAGGAGGCTGAAGAACAATTGGAATGGGTTGAGGGATGAGTGAGAGGGAAAAATAGACACCAGTGCTTCCCAAACCTTTTCACATCATGGCACATAGAGAAAATTATATTTAAGTGACAAAATGAGTTAATGGGGCAAAGCCGCTCCCAGCTGGAGTGTGGCCCCACTCAGCCACTCCCAGGGCTGAGAAGATCAATATCTCCTAACACCCATGACCATTTAAAGCACATCGTTGTGTTTCCAGACACCAACTGCAAGGTCTGGCACTGACCACTCTTTCCAGGAGATTGACTGTGAAGAGCTGCTCGTAGTGGGCGTGCCATCAAGGGAGAGGTTGTTGGTTTGGTTGGGTTCAGTTTGATTTTAAGATGAAAAAAACTTGAACATCTTTCAGGAGCATCCACGGGAAGGATCCAGTTGAGGTGGAGTGGATTAACTCATGGGAGAGAGAAGCATGGCATAAAGGGTAGCATAGCATTGATAGTATAAGGTGCCTAAGTTATAAGGAGAGAATCCAACCTCAGGTGGAGGGGTGGGAGGATTGTGGGAAGATGGTGAGGGACTAACAGGCAGAGCTGAATGCTCTCACAAAGACAATGGAGAAAGAACCAAAAGCTGTCTGATGGAACTGCTTTGGGGTCAGAAGACCAGGAGAGTGCTACACAACTCCCAGGAAGTTGAAGGACAGAGAGACAAAGAAGCCAAAATGACAAACATGAGTTACCAAGCCCCCGTGGCGGTGGGAACGGCTCCCAACCCCCACCCCCAAGATATTAAGCTGGGGTAGAACACCTGGCTCACCGCAGCCAACTGAGAGGGGAGCAGACATCTTCCTCCCTGTCAGTTGTTTCAAGGGAGAAAGGAGGGGAGGTCGGGGTGCTTTTCTTCAGTGAATTCAGCCAGCAGAGCCGGCTTTGAATCTCAGTCTGGAGAGTCAACACAGGAACATAGGAAAGCCCAGACTGATACACCTCCATGGAAAGGCGCCAACTGCTGGCTGGTCTGGAAATTGCATGGACAAAAACTGGGCTCTCTGTATCCAACCCCAGGGAGAAAATCGGCACCCCAATAGTGGGTCCCTGGCCTGATTTTGAAAAGTAAAGCTGGGAAATTTTAAAGACTGAGAATAAGTTGAACCAAATATCAAAGAGGAACTGTGGGGGGAAAATACAATAGGCAAGAGAGAGAAATTAGCCATCGGAGTAAATTCACCAACATATTCAGATGCCTAGACATTAGCAAAAAATTACAAGACATACTAGGAAACAGGAAGAGATGGCCCAGCCAAAAGGACAAACCAAATATCCTGAAGAGATACAAGATGTAAGACAATCCATGATAATCACACAACTCTCCTAAATCACTTCAAAGAATTTAAAGAAAATATGACTAAAGGAATAAAAGATATTGAGAAGACACTGGGAGAGCATAAAGAACAATTTGAAAGCCTGCAAAGAAAAGTAACAAACCTTACAGGAATAAAAGACATGATGGATGAGATTGAAAATACATTAGGTGGAG